>JAJJWW010011141.1:0-44837 GCA_023531295.1 Papaver armeniacum
TTTATTCCTTGTTTTACGATTGTGGGTAGGATTTTACACCTACTAATCCATGGCGGATTAATTTCCTAGTTCGCCTAGGCTTAGTTTCGACAAAGTAGGTCTAATATCGCACAGGGGCGCAAAACCCTAATTTTGTAAATTAGTTAGGGTAATATCTGAATCTTGTGAATTATCACAAAATTGATTGAATTATATGTGTTGACACAGAGTTCTTTAAGTTTATTGCTAGAGCGCAGTATGCTTTCCGATTGAATACTTTTATGCAAGGACCTTAACCTTGATACTTGGAAATTCGTGTTACCCTGCTGTGAGTGAACACAAATTGTTATGCCATACCAATATTAAGGGTTCAGCTGGGGAACATAGCACATAAAGCATTCAAAGAAAACTTATATTAACTGAATAATACAGGCAAGGTGCCAAAATTTACAGGATATCTGGGATTGTTGCTAGATGCACCATTCTGGATAAATTTCATGAGAAAATATTGAGTTGCTCAATAAATACGTCAGTGGAGAGGTTGAACACTCATCACTTTTACATGGCTTCGTTTCTTTGCAGAGTGACGACATATCAAATGCGAGGGTGTTACAATTTTAACCCTGAACTAAAAACCACCATCAACAGCTGGAAATTCACAATGTACCAGTACCATTGTACGATGCTTCAAAAAAAAATACCCATAATATGAAGAACATATCACGATAAATAGATAAAGATTGCCAATCCTCCCAAATGATATCATTGGCTACATCCTGGTTAATGTGTAAATGTAAAACCTATATATATTCGTGTGTGTTTGCAAACAAATCTGGGGTGAAAGTTACTCTTTGTTTTGCTAGAAAAGATAGCTATATTAAGAAAAATGAACAATAGAGTTTAGGGGATGAAATGAGGAGGTGAGCTTCCCCATTCACCTGTTAAAGAATTCTTCCTACTATATTTGGCTTCTTTATCTGCTAAGCCATTAAGCTCTCTATTAGCATAAACAAAGTTGTCGAAAGAAAAAGAGTCCATTAAAAATAAGCAGTCATCTAAAATGGAGGAACTAGACCATCTAATCTGATCAAAACTTTTATTTAAGTAGGAGATAACATCTTGAGTAGTTCCTAGAGTAGTTAAACATCTTGAGCCATTTGACAGCCTCCCGAAATGCCATGCTTTCAGCTTCCTCTGCATCACTTGCTAGACCTGAGATGGTTCTGTAGCCCTTGTAGTTTCCTTCGTATCTGTTAAGATTATGCCAATACCAGAAGTGTGAGTGTTTGAATCAAATGAGGCATCAAAATGTACTACCACTGAATCCTCAGAAATAACTACCAAACCATCAGAGATCCCATCAGTCCGGACAACATGTTTTTGTTGGCTATTAGAGTCTTGGGTTTTCAAAGCACATAGAGTTTTATTTGCTGGTCTACAGGAAAATCTTGATACACTGATGTGATTCATCTGGTTTTCTTGAAAGACATTGCAACATATCTCTTTATAAATACACCAAGAAGATGTAAAAATATATGATTTGCCTCGAACTATAATTAACCATTTCCTAATCCAATCACGTATGGATATGTAAGGGTACACGTGGATGGTGTATGATGTATCTGGTCAATACTGCATCACCTTAAAAAGAGATTCAACGGTTCCTAATATCACAACGTAGATGAAGGCAATTGCATTTAATTTGACGGTCAAAGGAAACATATAAACAAGAAGTCCAAGGAAGAATCAGTCTGAGATTTCATCACATGAATGATGGAAATTTTGAAGCAGTATCTTTTTTCCTAGGTAACCCGATCAAAGTCATCCGGGATCAGAACAAGAAGGCCTAGCTAGATTAGCAATAAATTCTTCTCACGTAGAGAATTTTAATTGGAAATGTCCAAATTTGATGTACTTATTAAAAAACTTGCAGTCAGTAGGATCAATTGGAAATGCTAATCTTATGTATCCAAGCCAGGTTTTTGCATGGCTTATGGAGCCGACTCTACAAACCTAAATGTTATTCTTGAGTGTTAGTTTTCCATGAAATTATCTTTTTCTTATATATATTAAAAAAAAGGCAACCAACCATAGGTTTCATGTATTTGCATTGGGTAATGAGTCCTAATCAAGTGGAGATCCATAACCAAAAAGGTAAACTCTCAAATTAAATTGAACCAACGGGGTTTTTACCACCATATTGGAGATCTTTAGTAGCACTGATCCCTACCTTGGGGATCTCTTGCAGGATCGATCCCTGATAGCAACTGTATTTCCGGTTTTTGTATATATTTTACGGTTTACATAGATTTCAGAATATGAGTTGATATTTAGGAAAGTTCACAATGTTGATATTATGTGTTTTTGAACAAGTGATGAGATCTTATTTCTTTGTTGTTCAAATATATCTTCAATACTCAAGGTGAGATCCCGAAACAAAAATTTTGAGAATCTTTCATTTGATTTACAAATTTATATGTCTTTAATTTCTCAATAATTAAAGCATATCTTTGGATAATATACTAGTTAAGTATACTTGTATGCTAGCTAATATTAAGTTGTCATCCATGAGATATTTCGGTAAAATTGTTGGATTGCAGTTGGAATTAAACAAAATCAAAAATTGACATTTATTGCACATCTTTTAATATTTTCGGTTATGGAAATTCCTTGGTGTCCAAACTACCTTGGTCTTTAAATAGTGAAGTTTTTCTTAAAAACATATCCCGACATTACGAGACTTCATTTTGTAGTCAGTGTGATAGCCGACTAGTAATATTATTCGTAATACTTACTTGGAGAGGAAAGTAACCTAATTAGGCGAAATCTCTTATACTATTGTCATTTTAAAAACATATCCCGACACACATACTTCATTTTGATGTCCGCTTCATTTAAAGACTTATGTGGGATCAAGAAGCGTTTATAAGTATTATACTATTGTCATTTTAGTTTTTGTTTATTGATTTTATTGACTAACGGTAGTTGAACCTTGATTGCACCTAGTTTTTTTATTATGTGATCTTTTTTTGGTGATATAAGGTCACTCGAAATAGATCAGATATGATTTTAGATATGAAGATAGTATTGTAATCATCCATCGATAACATGCTCTATTTCGTGCTTGATTGATCTAAGGGAATCAAGTTATTTGTGCAGGTACGTTGGATATCGAAGATTTGAAGACAATAATATTTTCTAATTAGTATTCTGATCTTTGTGATTATACTTCTTGCACACTTGATTCGATGGGATCCAAAAACTTAGTTTATCTTTGATAGACTTTCCAGAATTTGTTATCTAGATCGACGATCTATCATTTGGTGGTTCTCTTAAGGATCCAAATATGATAGGTCGTAACTAATATTTAATTATCTCGATAATCTAGATATTCTAAACCGATATAAAAGGACTTAAAATCTTTTAAACGGAAGAAACTTTTATAACTCAACATAAAATATCTGATTAAATTCTTGAGATGGATAGAGTGGTTACCATATACATATTAGTCCTTTACTGTTTCAAATAAGATCCAAAGGACTTAAGTGGTAGAAGTTTTCATAGAGGCTAAAACAACAGATAGTGGACTCCATCTTAGGATTCACGTGCGTCGACCAGATTAGTAGTAGGCGCAAGGATACTGAATGAACTAGGTAACTTTGAGTTATTTTACTTGGTCTTAACACACGACGTTGGTAGTAGTCATTGTATAGCGGCTTAATTCTGAGAGTATTCCAAATTGGACTAGGTCCCGGGGTTTTTCTGCATTTGTGTTTCCAACGTTAACAAAATCTTGTGTGTCATGTGATTTACTTACTTCCGCATTATATTGATTTTCCTTCATCATAATGAAAATAAATACACTTGTACATTAAACAAACACTTGGTTTGATCCTGTAGTTGGTTTGGTCCGAACTTATACTATATACCAAGCGGAGATCTTGTGGTTGTTATCTTCATGACAGTCTATGTCTATATTAGATCACGCAAGGTGTGTCTTTTATAGGATGATATCGAAAATATTATGGTATATTTGATACCTTTGTCATTTCAATTGGTGTCATAGGAGGCAAACACGAAATGGTTTAATAATCTGTGTTTGGTGCGATCCAACCTGTAAGACGATGAGTCAAAATAAAGGTAAAAGAAGACCTAGAAAATACTCAGTTAGCGTACCTCGAGATTTTGAGAATGATCTCTCAAAACAAGCTATTGGTAATCGGTCAAACACCTTTTCTAAGTCTAGGTCGTCAAGTACATAGTCTCTATCTGATAAACTCTAAAGTGAATATTTTTCTCATGAAAAATGAAGGGTATGTCCAAAATTATGGTTACAAACTACAAATTATATTCTAGGTCCGGTTCCAATTAATGTATGGAGAACCTTCAGCTCCCACCACATTGTCACACATGGAAAATATGGATGCAACACCCTGTTCTTATATTAAAAAAACATGACTAATTTGCAGATATTTCTCAACAAAATAAATTTGCTTTCAGATGCAGGAAAATTCATTAGTGTCTGAAAGATGTCTTAGAAATTGTTGTTCAACAACAATTTAGAATTTGTGAAATGAAATAAGAAACACTCAGTTCTCAAGTCAATTTCTATTATTTGGAAGAAAATCGCTATATATGTAAGGAAGTAAATCAAAAAACTCATGAGTGTGAAAAACTTATACGACACCAAGTATTTCATAAGTAAATAACGTCCATAGTTGCATCATCCTCAGCATGGAAGTTTATATTGGTCGCATGCAACTCTTTGTCCCATCACATTGTTAGTTCAGTTCTCCTCATAGCTTTGCAGACTCCAATGACATTGTCTTTGTAGTTTCTTGCTCCCACATAGTTTTCTCTAAGACATGGCAATTATATCAAGGTTAGTATGAGAATAAGAGTTAGCATTTACTTCCATGATATAGGAGTCCATGGAAATGATGTTGATAACTATGTCATATTCTCCTTATGACTTATGATTAGCCTTTCTAGGTTATCTTGATCATTTCTCTGAGTAGTGGAGATTGTTGAGAAATATGGTTTTGGTTGTGCATGACTCTTTCAAAGGAATGAGATATGTTATCTGTTCTTGTTGATCGTGGTCTCAGTTGTTGGGGAGTCCTTCTGAAGATAAAGTCACATCTAGATTTTTATGTGGACCAACAAGATATAGCGAAGGTGGATATCCTTTTTCCTAGAGGGTTCAACAGTTGGAATCAAGTTTTAAGCCACTCAATGAAGTTGGTAGCTTCTTTGAAGACCTAATAGTGAGTACCAAAGAGATTTGACCAGACGGCAAAAACATAAGGACATGACATCAGAGTAAGCTTTATATCCTCTTTGACACTTTTGCATAAATTGCAGGTATGGTCAATATAGGCGAGGATACTAGTGACCTTAGAATTAGTGGGGAAAATTTCATGCACACGTTTCCATTTCAACATTTGAATAGAGAGAGAATTGTACATCTTCAAGATATCTTTCCAAGAAGTGTTGATAGAATCATCTTTTTGTATTTGTTCTAGATTTTCTTATCATGGAGATATTTGACTATAAATTTCCCTTTGTCATAATGTTACCAAACAATACTTGGATGTTAAATATAATATCTTCGATAATGGCTTGATCATCTTGGGAGAACCAGAGTGAAAGAGTGTTAGTATCCTATTACCATATATTGTTGATGAGTTAGTTGACAGTATCATTGGGACAGAGCTGGTTCTTTACAGTGATGTTGTTTTTGTTATGTATCCATCTGTCTTCTCAGATTCTGATTTTTTTTTTTTGACAATTCCTTACTTTCCATTTGTAATACATCTGAATATTTTCAACTCCTTCTAGTAACTTTTCCAGACCCAAGAGTCAATTCTTTTTGGTTGGTATCCATTGTGATAACTTGTTGAACTTAAAAGTAATTTGCTTTCATGGTTGAAAACCACAAAGAATCTGGCTTAGTGACGAGTCTCCATGACATTTTTGTGATCGTAACATTGTTGGAGTGTTCTATGTTTCTGAATCCAAGACCTTCCAATTCTTTAGGTTTGCAAACTATATCCCAAGTAATGTAGTAGATGCGCTTAGGATTTTTAAGATCTTTATACTAGAAGAAGTTCAGTTGAAGTTTGTCCATGTCCATACAAGTCTTCTTAGGCAGTTTGAAACAGTTTATCTGATAGATACTAAAAGTGAAAGTGACATTTGCAATCATGGTGGCTCTGCCGTTTGGGTATAAATTTCGACTTTTTCAACTTATAATCAGGGTTTGAATACTTGTATCTTGCTTTTATTGGTGAATAAAGTGGATCCCAAGTACTTATCATTAATGTCAATCTTTTGGACCTTCAAGAACAGGTTTATTTTGTTAGCAAGTTCAGGAGCAGTGTTTTTACTAAATAAAATACCATATTTTGAGAAGTTGATCATTTGCCCAAAAAAGAACTGAAATCACTGAAGATGTTCACCAAGTTCGCCTTACAGAAAACCATGCACTCATCAGCAAACAAAAGATGGCTTATGGGAGAGGCTCCACGACATATCTGAGTACCAAGTATCAGACCAAGGTGCTCAGCATGTATGATACTTCTAGAGAGGGCTTCCATGTAGAACAAGAACAGATAAGGACATAGATGATCTCCTTATTTGTTATTTCGATGAACATGTTTATTGCTTCAGAAGTAAGAAGTAAGATTTGATTTGTAACATTTAATACGATCTTTTATATTCAAAAAATTATTTGTTATTAGTATAAGGATATTGTTCAAATCAAGTCGTTTATTTTCGTGCTCAAAATAATAATACTTCGGATAAATATTTACTATAGCCAACTTAATTATTATATATGTGCATAAGTTTTTTGCCTCAGATTTTGATATGTAAAATACATTAAATACAAATTAACTTTCGTATTCCGCAAAATTTTTCCTAATCCAAAATATTATCGTTGGCAAAAGTTTGAAATTTGAAATTACCTAGGTTGGGAAGTTTGAAATTTTCTTACCATTCATAATCGTAACCTAGCCAATCACATATTTTCTTAAATTTTTTTCTTACTTCTTAAAATCTACAACTCGTAGGTTGAGCAGCGTTATAGGAAGTAATCATGCTCTGCGAATCGGGCGACCGCCGAGTCGAATAAATCTTCTCCTTTTTCAAGGAATTTGAGATCCAAATCTTTTGCATGTTCCATTAACATGATTATTTTTCCTTCAATTTCTTAAATATTCTATTGATTGATTTATTTGTCATTCATCTAAATTCTCTTCTAATCTTATTGCTTCTCTTTTATGTCTGGCTAATATCCTTGGTTTACCGGCCATGTAGCCCCTTTAGGGGCCGTTTAATCTACCGTAGTATCCATCTCTTCCATCTATAGCGTGATTTTTTTTCCTCATCGTACTGGTCGGGTGTAGTTGCAACTGTTCAAGCCGAGGTCCCGTTTTTTTTTTTACCTCCAATTTTTCATGAATCAGAGATCGATTTTTATGGGTTTTCATCATCCTCTTAAAATCGGTAAAACCACTAGCTTATCTATCATTCCTTAAGGTTTGATTGTTCGACTCTGAAAAATATGGGGTACAACAACCACACTCAATATTTCGTTTGGCAACGTGAATAGACAAACCCCAATATACTTTCAAGAGAATCAACTAGACAGTCAAAGAGTTTATATCTCTGTTTCACAATGTAATCAGCAAATCAAATAGATAGAAATCCGCGAGCCTGATTATTATGTGAAACAACTTGAACGGTGCCAAAGACCAATGTTCAAGTGTCAATCAGTTTATATCAACAACCAAAGGTTGGATTATCTAATTGATTGATCTTACGCACAACCTGTGATATTTCAATTATATAACAAAATATAATGCAGAAAAGAAATAACACAGACACCATAATTTCGTTAACGAGGAAACCGCAAAAGCAGAAAAACCCCGGGACCTAGTCCAACTTTGAACACCACACCGTATTAAGCCGCTACAGACACTAGCCTACTACCAATGAACTTCGGACTGGTATGTAGTTGATCCCTAATCAATCTCACACTGATCAAGTTATGGTTGCGCTCCTTACGTCTCTGAACCCCAGCAGGATTCTACGCACTTGATTCCCTTAGTTGATCTCAACCACAACCAAGAGTTGCTACGACCCAAAGTCGAAAACTTGATAAACAAATCTGTCTCACGCAGAAAAGTCTATAGAATAGATAAATGTGTCTCCCATAGAAATATCTATGAGTTTTGTTACGTCTTTTGATAAATCAAGGTGCCTGGGGAACCAATTGATAAACCGGACTTATATTCCCGAAGAACATACTAGTATTATCAATCAACTCACAATGATCTTAATAAATAAAAGAGCGAAACAAGATATTGTGGAATCATAAACGATGAGACGAAGATGTTTGTGACTACTTTTTATCTTGTCTATCGGAGATTAAATCTTGAAAAAATCTTAGATAAGATAGTACTCAATACGATAGAAACAACAAGATCGGAACACGCAACTACAGAGAAAATAGTTGGGTATGGCTTCACAATCCCAATGAAGTCTTTAAGTCATTAATATACATGGTTTCGTGAAAAGCCTAAGGTTAAAGGGGAATCGACTCTACCTTATGCAACTAGTATCACACATGAGGTGTAGGGATTAGGTTTCCCAGTTGCTAGAGTTCTTCTTTATATAGTTTTCAAATCAGGGTTTGCAATCTAAGTTACATTGGTAACAAAGCATTCAATATTCATCGTTAGATGAAAACCTGATTAGATTCAAGCTAATATCTTTCGACCGTTAGTTCGAACTTAGCTTGTTATACACAAATGAAATGTACCTTCATTTAGGTTTGGTAACCGTACCTAAACGTGTACACCATGTTGGCTCAAAAGTAGTTAACCGAGATTAGCTATATGAACACTCTCATATCAACCTTATTCATATCAACCATAACTAGTTAAAATGACTCAAATAAAACTAGTTAAAGAGTTGTTCAATTGGTATATTCTCATAGGTATACAAGACCACAATTGAAGCAAAATCGGTGTGATTCACTCGAATCGATTCATAAACATTATAGCCACGGTTTGCAAGAATGCATATTCCTTAATATATAAATGTATTAGTTCATGAGCAAACCGATTTTAGAACTTTAACCACTCAAGTATGCATACAAGTATGCATACTTAAGTAGCCGGTCTGAGTTTGGGTTCTCCAATATGCGAATGTGTACGCATACCTAACTACACTTCCAAAACCCAGCAGAAATTCCCTGACCTATACCTTAAGCAAGTATGCGTATCGGTATGTGTACTTGGTACATGGAATTTCACAACTACAAGTAAGCATACGGGTATGCATACTCTAGTTTCGGTCATGGATTACATACATGCAAGAATGCACACTATGTTCATAATCCAATAGTTCTAATTTTATTTCAATCATTGAAACTTTCTTAGAGGATGACAATAGCCATTTTCACACACTATTAGCATCAAAGCAATTTTCAAGTTATTAAAATAATCATAACGAACATTCCAAGTCTACATCAAATGATTGTATCACACAAACCATGTAAAATGTTACTCGGCGATTTTCACATGATCATCTTTTGACTTTCGTCAAGAATATAAGATGAATTTGGTTAAAGCGAAAGATTACCAACACGTATTTCGAGAAATATGTAAGCGAGTTAAACTCAGCTCGAAATCTCAAATGTGCATAATCGAATACTATATAGTAATACGACTTTTGTCTCAATATAGGAGATAGAGTAGAAATAGACTTTCCAAGTGATAGATGAGTTTTAGTCTCCACATACCTTTTGTTTATGAAGTTCCACAAGCTCTCCTTAGTAGTTCTTCGTCTTCAATTGATGAACGCCGTGAAGTCTAATGCTCAACTACACAATCTATCCTAGTCCGAGACATCAATATAAGTAAACTAGAAATCAAGACTTATAGTTTTGATCACTAACATTGACAAACAAGCTTGAGATAGCAACGCTTGCAGTACTCTAACAGACTCATTATGTTTTTCCAGCAGGGGTTTCTGTTGATCTTTGTATAATGCCTTAATTGCTACATTCATTATATTTGGCAAATTTCCCTATCTCAGTTTGTCTAGTTTTAGCCTATGGGTCTTTATGTTTTATCCAATTCATTGTTGCTCTTAATCTAATTTAAGATAAAATTTCCCCTTGTTTTCAAATTGTTTATTGTTTTGTCCATGAGTCACATTCAATTGATGCTTGCATTCAAAGTGTCTGTTGTTATTAGAGTTCTTCCTAGTCTTGTTTATCTCATTTTAAGTCATCTTCATCATTTTAATTGTTTTTTTAATGTTCCAAAGAAGTGTTTTTTCGTTTTGCTAGACTCTAAAGCTCCAAAAGTTTTCTACTTCACCAAGTTTTTCCTTCCCCGTGACCTAACTATTTTGGTTATGTGTTGGATCAATGAATTAAGGTTTGGTATCTTTATTTTTGTGTAAAATAGTTATCACCCAGTGGTTTTATTTTTTTTGAGTCGACTGGTAGTAGTTTTCTCCGCTGTTCTCTTACTATTCTGGTGTTCTGTCAGATTGATCCTCGTTTGGTTCCAAGGCTTTTTATGTAGAATAGTTATCTCCAGCGGTATCTTTTTATTTGGGCTAGCACTATCCAGCAATTATCCATTATATTTGTGTCTTTAAGTGCAGTTAGTACATAGTCTCAGGGGGGTGGTTCCTTTTTGAGTCTTTCTATTTTAGTGTTTCTCTTACCTTAATCAGTCTTAGGGTGTGGGTTTAGGGTAAAATTCTAAATGTTCAGTTCACGTTTTAAAATTCTAAATGTTCAATTCACGTTTTAAAATTCCGAACTTTTTATTAGAATATTATTTTCTTCTCTTTGGCCTTTTTATGTTGCAGCTTTTATATATTACAACTTAATATTTCGATGGCATTTTTCTAATTCCTTTGATCTCGACAATGTGTTTGGATATTGTGTTAAATCGATTTGTTTTCCTATGATGTAATCTTTTGATAGGTATCTGTATTAAATATTGACCCCGTCAGTTGCTCTCATCTTTGGCAAGTAATTCCTACTCTCCCTCCCCATCTCTTTAACAGATACTACACAAATTTAACGGTTTCATTAGGGTAGTTACGGGGTCGGTAAGTTGTTCTTTTAAACCTGTTATTTTTTTTTATCCTCATTTTCTTTTGTTATACTATTGTAGTGAGTCTGCATAAATCTACGTTTTCTAATATTTCATAAGTTGTACAACTCTACCTCTCTTCCTGGTGCTTTTTGTTTTCTTTACATATTGATCTATTAAAAAATTAAGTAATCAGAAATCTTTAATTCCCAAATTCAATTCTTTTTTTCATTTGGTTTTTGTGTGCTTTCTTGAGATTTAGTGTTTTAACATCTGGGGCTTCTTTCACTCTTAATTTCGAATACAAAATGCTAATTCTAACTCTTTATATTGGTTTGTTAGTGTTTTTTCTCATTAAGTTATCCCTAAAAAGCAATTGGAGATCCAAATCTTGTGTTTCTTATTCTCATTATCCTTCTCTATTGTCCAACTTTGTTCTTTTCTCTTCTACTTTTTTCTGTCTTCTATTTTTTTTTTAACACCTTCGTTTCAACTATTTTTCAATCCTGGCAAAATGAAACTACTATCCTAGAATGTCCAGCGTATTGGTACCCATTTAACTATTGACCATTTTAATTACCTTTGCAAATATTACAAGCCTGACATTGTCTTCCTAGCCGAGACAAAAGCCCCACCGTCTCGGATGGACTCTTTTTTCAAGCACTCTATTTTCCATGATTGGTTCGTGATTCCTTCCGTGAGAATAGCTAAAGGCTTAACAATAGTGTGGCATAATAACTTAGAAATGAAATTAATATCCGCAAAATTTAATATTTTTCATTTTGAAACAAAAATTGGAAATATAAATACTATAATCGCTTGTGTATATAGAGCCGTTGATGCAGAGGACAAAATAGAGCAATTGGCTCATATTTCAGATATTGCGCAACAAATTAATAAACCGTGGATTTTGATATGGGATTTAAACGTCATTTTGGATCCTAACGAAATACAAGGAGGAAATAACACGAGCTCGAGTAGTAAATCATTCATAATCCAGATAATTGACTCATTGGGCTTACAAGACGCGGGTTTTGAAGGCGCTCCTTTCACATGGTCCAACAACAGAAAATGAGATGATAATATCTACGATAGAATTGACAGAGCAATAACTTCATTCAGGTGGACTCAAACATTCCCAGATACCAAGGTAACTCGCCTACCGAGAGTAGGTTCTGATCATACGCCTATTTTATTTGATTCAAACCCGGAAAAACATAGACTGCAAAAACCTTTTAGATGCATTAGATCATGGCTAACCCATCTCACACTTCCCTCAGTGGTAGAAGCCTCTTGGAAATTACATTCTGGAAATTCCTCAAAAAAAAACTTTTCAGTAAATCTTCAATTACTTTATTCGGACCTAGCTCACTGGAACTCGAACATATTTTAGAACATTCATAACAATATTAAGACCCTTAATAACATAATAGAGAGTATTCACTGGTCTAAAAGAATTTCCAATAGTATAGAGAAACTTAAGAATCTCCAAGAAGAGCTAGGTAAATGGTACAAAATCAAAAATGACTATTACCACCAACTTTCGAGAGATAAATTATTTGAGGAATATGATCAAAATACAGAAGACTTCCATGCCTCGGCTTCCAATAGAAAGAAAATCAATGCGATAAATTCTCTTAGAGAACCATCGGGGATATGGATTTCAGATAGGGATTAAATCAACTCTCTTCTAGTTAACCATTTTAAGCAAATAGGATCCTCCCAAATAAATTCTCTGGATTTTGATCTGTCCACTATAATAACTCCATGCATTTCCAATGAGGAAAATATTTCTCTGTCTGAAATTCCCACTAAAGAAGGAATCTGATATACTCTCTCTAATATGAACTAGTGGGGGGGGGGGATGGTTATCAACCAGGATTATTTAAAGCTAATTGGAATATTTTAGGGCAAGACATTATTTCCTCGGTTCAAAAAAATTTTAGATCTGGAATTTTCAACAAAGATTTCAATTATTCTTTCATCACTCTCATTCCAAAAACTGCTACTCCTCAAACTCCGGGGGACTTCAGTCATATAAGTTTAAGCAACATTATTTATAAACTAGTCTCAAAAATCCTAGCAAACAGGCTAAAGCCCGTTCTCAATAAAATAATATCTCATAATCAATCGACTTTCCTGACCTGAAGACAAATCACCGATAATATCATAATAGCCCACGATCTTATCCACTCTATGAAGACTTCCAAACCAAAAATGGGATATCTAGCTCTAATATTGGACCTCTCGAAAGCCATTGATAGGGTTGAGTGGATATTCTTAGAAAAAGTTCTCTCCACTCTTGGTTTCAACGAAAAATGGGTAAATCTTATCATTCAATGCATCTTAACAACCCCTTTCTCAATCATTCTTAATGGATCTCCGGGACCAAAATTCAACACCTCGAGAGGATTAACACAGGGTGATCCTATTTCACCTTATCTGCATGGAAATCCTTTCACACCTACTTGAAAAAACCGATTTGTAGAAAGAAAAAGAAAAATCTCGGGTTTCCAAATCAACAAAAATGCCCCAAATATTTTCCATCTCTTCTTTGCAGATGACTGCTTCTTATTCACTAAAGCAGATCTTGGGGAAGCTAAAAACCTACTGGACATCCTACTTATTTTTGGGAAAATAACTGGGCAGATGGTTAATTTACAAAAATCAAGTGTGTATTTCATTCCTCGAATTCACCCGAAACATGGGAAAATTATAGCAAAAATCCTAAAATTACCATTGGTGACCAAAAAAGATAGATATTTGGGTAGACCTCTCTTTTTTGACAAGAATAAAAAAGCCAACTTTGAGTCTCTCCTTCAAAAATATTATTCCACTCTACAAGGCTGGAAATCTAAACTCCTATCCCAAGCAAGTAGGATGGTTTTAATTAAATCTATACTCCAAGCGTTCCCAACTTTTTAAATGCAAGTTCTAGATCTGCCAAAAGAAACTTTAGATCAACTAGATCGTATCCAAAGAAACTTCTGGTGGAAAAATGAAGGGAAAAAAAGACAAGGAGGTTTCATAACAGCTTGAAAAGCGTATGCAAGCCCATTTCCCAAGGTGGCTTAGGAATAAAAAACCGCGCCAATTTAATATAGCTCTTCTCACAAAACTAGCCTATAGATTAATCTCTGAACAAGATCAACTTTGGGTAAAACTTCTCAAAGCCAAGTATTTCCCAAAATCCCACCCTCTTGAAGCCTCCAGGACTTCAAATTTTTCATGGATTTGGACGAGCATCCAAAAAGGTTTAGATCTGATTAAGGGAAATTTTGTTTGGCAAGTCAAAAACGGAGCTTCGGTAAAAATATGGGACAGATGGATTCCTAATGCGGATATTGTCCAGAAACTTCCCAATTCACAAGACCAGGCGCCAACAAGGGTTCAAGAACTAATAACGGATCAAAATAAATGGGATCAAGAAAATCTAAACTAATTCTTTTATCCATAGGATAGGAAAAAAATTCAAGTTATAAATCCAAGGAAACAAGAGCATGACATCATTACATGGAGACATCATCACTTAGGAAAATTCACGGCTAAGAACATATATTATTATCTAGCCAATTAGGATCAACATAATACTGACAGCTTAGTTTTCCCTTGGGATAAGATTTAGAAAATTCATGCAATCCCAAGAATAAGACTTTTCATCTGGAAACTATCGCAAAAAGCCCTTCCAACCTCTGCTAGACTAGGTGCACATAATCCAGATATTGACACGCTTTGCCAGTTGTGTAATAATCAAGCGCAAGAAACGGAATATCATCTCTTTCGAGAATGTCCGTTTGCAAAAGCAATTTGGTTTGGCCTCTCCTTCGATAATTAAATCTCAAGTAGCGATTCAAGCACAATTTTTCTTGGATTAGATGGTGGATTATGGAAGCATATTTGGTCCATCTATAGGAAATAATATCCACCATCCTCTGGTTTATCAGGAAATATAGATGCTCGGTTGTTTTTGAAAAATTAAATCCAGATCTGATCAATTTAATAGGCTGAATCAATAGATTTTTACAATCTTACCCTTCCAATACCCGTCAAAGTGATATGAAAATTCAAAAGAAAATCTCAACCAATTATTCCTGGTCTAACCAAAACTCAGATTGAATAATTTTCATAGATGCTTCCTTTAAGAAAGAGGATTTGTCGATGTGATGTGCTTTTATTCTATATTCAGCGGATGAAGAGACTTTCATGCACTTATCAGCGGGCTCGGAGTGGGCTACCTCGGCTTTCCACGCAGAAGCAGAATCTTTGCCAAAGGCAATCACTTAGTTAAAAGAAAATATTTTATCAAGCGTTGTCATAGTAACAGACTGCAAAACGTTGGCACAAAATATAAACAAGGTAAGCACAGATTTTTCATGGACAACGGAAAACACTTAACAGGAAATAAGGATAATCTTGAGCGATCTACCTCAAGCGAAAGTGAAATATATTACGCGGAAGAATAACTCAACAATGGACTATATAGCCAAGGAATCGAGGATTAAAAAGCTTCAGCACATGTCGACCAAACTGCATCAAAAAGTTCTTAAAGCTAGCATAAATTCTAATGTTTTTGACAAAAATGATTTTGTAAATCATTTGTATTATATTTGCTACTTAATATATGATCTTTTCCCATCAAAAAATAAATAATTCCACAACTCAATTATGACCAACCTATCTAATCGGGAAGGATTAAAGAAAAAATAAAGGACATCACTAATAATTGGTCATGGCTATTAACTTGAACCTGGTCGATTTTGATTTTGTGCTTAAATATGACATAATTTTTATTACAAACAAATTTGATCAATCAAAAAAAAAAAAAAAAAAAACTAATGGTCTAGTTAAAATTGACTAATCTAGACGTTTAGAAACGCAAACAGATTGTTAAGTAACTTATATTTTGTACAACGATAGAATAACAAAGTAATTTTGAGACATGACAGACAATTCGATGTCCCTAAAATATCCCTATTCTAAGGACCTGCAGTTTGAAACTCTAGTCGATGTTATTGTAGTACAAGTTATTGGGTCATGATACCAATGACCTGAGTTCGAAATGCCAAGAAAAAAAAAATCCCTATTCCCTGCATATTTATCTCATTATTGTGCGCTTTTTCTTTACAACAATGTTACAAAATTTGGTGCTGGCGAGATTCGGACTCAGTTCACTGGTATATGATATATCACCCAATGACTTTATCTCGACGCCCGCCTACATAGCAAAGTTGTGGCGCCCGGAAACTCAGCATCCGGAAAATACATTTTTAGGGTTTGTCAGTTTTGACACCACACTTTGGCCTCAGTAATCCACTTTCGATGTCGCACAAAATCAAAAAGTTTGATAATTACAAATCAGAAGAAACCCAAATAGCCAGATAAAAAGAAATGGAATCAAACCGCGGAAGGTAAGGGTAATTGTTCTCTGGTGACCTTAATCTCCTTTTGACATAATCTTTTATTCATAATTCCATCCTGTTTCTGATTCTCTGCTCGAATTCAAAATTGGTACAGTATGAACGGTCTCCCAATTGAAATTTCATGGAACATATTATCTCGTTTACATGTTGATTCAGTTTTAGATTGCAAACTCGTTTGTAAAACATGGCGCAATCTCGTCAAGGATCCCTCATTTGTTCAAACTCACTTGGCTTGCCATAAGTTATTGTTGCTTAAATTTGATGACAATCAGGATTTCGCAACTAGTTCTAATACACATGAGATTGTGAAGTCTGGGTTCCTTTTGTTACAGAAAATTGGGGATAAACCTGATGTTTTGATTGGAGATAAGGGATTTATGGACTGCAGCCTTCACTATGTCGAATACAGTGTGGATGTTAAGAACAAGTCTTATGAAATTAAGAATAGAAAAATCCACATTCCTCCGATTAACCAGACCAAGTCTGAGGCGGAACATCTGGTGAATCTTAGTTCTTGCAATGGTTTGGTTTGTGCTCCTGTGCGTCACCGTAAGCTGAATGACCCTATTCACGTATATAATCCAGTTACCAGAGAGTATGTTTCTCTTCCGAGATACCCAATTGAAGAGAATGTTGGTACACATTGGATGGTGAGTGGGTTTGGCTATAGTAAATCAACTGATCAGTATAAAGTTGTTAGAATCTATCAGAAATTTAATGGTGCATGTTGTTTTCAAGTGTATATTCTTGGCAATGAGAGTAATGATTGGAAGGAGGAAAAAGAAATCCCTTACCCGCTGTTTCGTAATGGTGGCTCATGTTTAAAGGGTGTTCTTGTAAACGGAGAGATACATTGGCTTGATAAGGAGGCGTCAAGTATTACTGCCTTCAGCTTAGCCGATGAAGAATTCTACAATATAGCTTCACCACCTCTTGGAAAATGCAGGACATATTACGATGTTAGGAGACTGTCTGTGCTTGGAGACTTGTTATGTCTTGTTCATCAAAAATCAGACGGATTTAGGAGAAATGCACAAGTCGACATATGGTTGCTTAGAAAACACAATGATATGAACATGCAACAAAATGGAACTTCTAATTGGAACAAGGAGTTTACTGTGCAAGCTGAAATTAGAATTAATCTTATTCCACTCGCTTTAACTCAGAAAGGTAAGGTTTTATTTTGGCAGGATGATAGGTTTATCTCTTGTTATGATCCAGAAACTGCGGTACTTGAAACACTTAGGCAGGATGAAAATGGTCATAAAGCCGTGATCTCTTATCAAGCAGCTCATCATGTTAACAGCTTTGTCTCACTGAAAGCTCTCGGTGTCAAAAAATGTAGGAGAAGACTGGAATATAAGGCTAACTAAACTGAAAGATGGCTGAGGATCTAAATCATGAGGTTTTGTGTTTTGGGAATGTTCTTATTTAGCTAATGATGTACTACGAATCTGCAATTTTTCTAGTTTTTATGTTTGAATGTTTAAAGAAACTCTAGACTCAAAGCTTTTGTCCTTTAATCAATCTTGTTTTTGTGGTCTTTGTGTGACTTTTGTGTTTAAGAGTCGGAGAATTATTGTCATTGTTACTGACATTGGTTATACCTGTACACATTCTTGAACCAATACTTATTACTGCAATTTGTGTCAAATTATACCAAGCCCTTAAAGCACGTATTGAAAGTTGTTAAACTCCTGATGGTCTCTTAAAACTTGCTACTTGGAAGATCCTTCGAATAATTCTTGACCTTGCAAGGTTTGATTTCCTCTTCAAGTCATTATCTTCTGCTGTTGTCTTTTAAACATCTCAGAAACCTTAGTGCTGCTGAAGTTATGAATCAAAATTGCTTATTATATTATCTGATTTGGTTGGAGCTTCTTGGCGATATATGTGGAGCGGGGGGAAGAACACCAGGCTGCTGTTTAGTTTGGATTCTTTCCTGTTTTATTGTATTCAAAGATATTGCTAGAGTTCCAAAATTTCTGACTCTTGAGTATGGTTGCTGCAATGGAAGCAATGAAATAATGAGACGGCTTTGTGAGGTTCAAGGGTTACCAGATTGTTTCGGAAATTGTTAGAACTGCTTCAATAGGTAAATTTTTTTTGTGTTTTGATCTCTTGTTAGTAAGGTGACATGTTTGTGTATGGAACAACTAATTTAAATCCTGAAGTTAATGTTTATCGAACTCTTTGTTATCAAACATATGTTTTTGTTTTCTATGCTCAACTTTTTTCTTTCTTTTGTACCAGGTGGTCTAGGAGAAGATCAGTTATCTTGGGTTCTTGGAAAAATCTTTGTTGAGGGGTCCTATTTTATGCCACTATTTTCTGAATTGAGCACGACTGGTGCTCTCGATAAGAATGATGGTTTGAAGGATACTGCTAATATTACTCTAGAGAATGACTTTGTACTCAGTATCCTCTGCGGAAGCTGGAGCAAGAAACACTGTGAATCCACTGATTGAAGGAGTTTCACTCCTCGGTTTCTGGAATACTGAAGAGAGCTGTTCAAATAGTTAATAGGTAATATTTGTTCAACTGGTTATCTTGCAGTTGATGTTCTTGGTTATTGAGTGTTATTTGTGCACAGGATAGAACTAATTTACGAAATGAAGAATCAGTCCCTATTGTTGATTCATTACTGACATTAGGACTTCCAGATTTTCTTCATTACTGACATTAGGACCTCCAGATTTTCTTCGTAAGCTGGAGCACCCCCTGAATGACCAAGAAGTCTTCTATTCCACTAGGGAGCAGTTCTGTACAACTGCAGGTTTGCCCTCTTGAAGGGTTTACGAGGGATATAGTTTCCAGCATGGCTGACTGTTTGTATAAAATGAAGCATGTATGAGATGAAATTACGCTGATAGATGCTATCTTTTTGATAAAACAACGTGTACTGATTGATGAACCTAACGAGTTTTTTGAGGGAATGTGGAATATGGGCAGTGTGAGGAATTTGCTAGAGGGAAACCAAGAGAACCAGAAAGTAGTAGCAGAGTTGGAGATTAAAGGGTCTGCATATGTGCCTGCACTTACTGATCTTGGATTTCGAGTGGAGTTGGACCCATCAACTCGACACGCCAAGCTTGTTAGCGTCTCACCACATTAGATGCTTGATTCATTTGAGCTGGTAAAATGCCAGTTGAAAGAATCAGAAAACTGGTCTTGGCTCACGACCTAGCCACTGTGAAAAGAACTCGAGGTACTTTCACCTTTACTTTACCCTCTTATAAGCCGCTCTTTCACTTTTAAATTTCGGCGTGTGAATTCCCTTGATGAAGGTTGTCCCAGCTTTAGCATTTTGTGAATTTACATAATTGAACCCATGAACTTGAGGTACTTTTCTCGCTGTTTTCATACTGATATGAAAACGTCCTCCATAATGTTTTAATACATGTGCACAACCTAAAATCTGATGTCCAGAGTTTTTTTTCATGTGCATTTTGAGTTGCAGTGCTGCACTGAATCTCTGGTATCTTTTAGCAACATTGCCTTTTTTATCGGTCACATACATTTTTCCTTCCCTCAGCACTGCGAGCCACCATTCGTTGCAATCTTGTATTGTATTTTGAATTTGAATCCACAAATGGATTTTGCAAGAGAAAATCCAAAACTCCTTGTTTTTGTGTTACTGTCACTCAGGTGATTCATAATAAAAATATGCAGGTTGGGGTTTTTCCGTGAGGTAGCAAATTCTGAATGAGGTTCAGAAATTGTGGGTATCCGACTCAAATTTGGCTGAAATTTTGAAATTGTTATCCACATGATGTAAGGTAAGGTGGTGAAAATGTGAACCCTATCCTGGCCGTTTGTTGGCCATATAATTCTTGTGATTCTTAGCAGACTTCATGTGTGGGGGATTATGCGGTGACTTCAACCCACATTACAACACATTGGTGAATAAGAGATGAAGAATCTAATAATGGAAATGAGACAAAAGAGAGGAGTTAAGAGACGAAATAGTGACTCTCCCTCCATAGAGTCCTTATGTTTCAGTTTTCAGGTTATAAATACCATTAAGATGTCCTGGAACTGAACCCTGAAAAATGCAATTATCAAGTGTGGTTGTGTGTCTTCATTCTGATATAGTAGTCTTAAAAAAAAAAAATACACTAAATTCGTTGAATTTGTTTGTTGGCTGGACAGAATTTATGGGTACTTGGGCAGATAGTAGTAGGGCACCACCACCATATGGTACGATGAGGGCTGTCATCACTGTGCCTGCCTGCAGCCTGCTAGACCCCCTCATCCACCACCACCCCACTCCCATGCTTGTGCTCTGTTCAAAAACTGTAGAACGAGGTTGGTTACAGTTGTGTGCTTCCAATTTATCTCCCACCATCCTTGCACAGTGATGGAAATCATTTTGGGCTGGCCATGTCCTCTGAATACACCTAAACGACATGGTAAAAAACACAGCCGTAGCACGAAAACAACATATGTTACAATCTCGACGAATATTTGACAGTGTCACCGACGAAGTTTCCAAAAATCAGTCCCCCCACCACCAGGCCGCCCCCACCACCACGCCACACCCGACACAACGGATATATTTTTCTTGAGAGACACCCTAATAAAGATAGGATATTAGATAAGAAAATAAAATAAAAAAGGGTTTGTTTTCCCAAGCTGGAATGGCCTTTTTGAGGTATTCCGTCTCTTAATTTAGCATAAATGAAATCATGGCCATTGTGGAGTCTGGGACCATTCCAAGCTTCATTGGTGGACTGGTGCATGAATTTTTTTGCAAGAATTTCAGTTCGGCACTAGAAAGTGTCTCTGTCTCTAGTTTTCCTAAACTAGGACTAGAAAGCCGATATTCTTTGAGAAATTGAAACAAACACATGGTAGGGGTAAGAAATTAGTGGAAATAGTGTCTTAAATCACAGGACATCACCGTCCAGGAAATAGTTTTTGCTAAAAGCAGTAGTCGTTTTCTGCCAAGCTGGACCAACACCACCTTTTTGGGTTTGGATTTTTCCCCTGATTCCTGTCAGAGAATCCAATGCAGTTGTTTTTAGTAGTTACTACTTAAACAATATCTACCCACATTAGTCCAGCAACATAATCCATAAACATGTAACTAATCATTAAACTAACACTTTTTTGCTTAGGATCTTATGATACAGTCGGTGAGTGGATCATAGTAGGTATCAGTTGAACCGAGACATTCTACGTTTGATATATTTCAATCTTTGCAACTAGAAATTACAAATGCACCGGAATGATTCTTTTCAACAAAGCCTTGGCCAATAGTTCTTGGATTCTCAACTGATGCACCATCACAACACAGTAATAGCGGATGTTCACTTGGAAATACACCAAGTGCACTTTTCTACATTTCAAAACCGAAGCGTCTCAAGAGCTTGAAGATCATAAGTTGAATTCCAAGTTCATATTTCATTTCATTGTAGGCTTCCCGTAAAAGCGGCTTCTTTATCATTGGATGATCAAATCAACGGTCAGATTCACATCCCCCAAAGAAGCCGCTTTTACGGGAATCCATCTCGCAAAGTCGGCCAACAAAGCATTTGTGGGATTGCATTTTGCGAGACTATCCCGCATGACATAAGTGAATTTCACATTCCATTTTAAGTTTGGTTTCCCGCTAAAAGCGCGCTTCTTTACCAGTCTTTGAGAAAACGCAATTTGAAAAAATATTAACTAAAGTTTAAAAAAATCAAAGTGTGTTTGGTAAAAATCCTTTAGGGGAAGTGGTGGGTACTTTTCTTTGAAAAAGTGATGGGGTTCTTTTTAAAATAATTAATTTTACTATTCAATTGATTTGATCATCCAATGATAAAGTTAAAAAATTTATTTTACTTAACACTTTTTAAGCCTATATAAAAATAAAATCGTGTGGGATAACATTTGTCTTGATGAAATTCAATTTTTGCAACTACAAATGCACCAGGGTGATTCTTTTTAATAAAGCCTTACCTAATAGTTCTAGCATTTCCTCCGGATGCACCATCACAACACAAGAATAATTGGTGTTGGCTTGGAAATTTTAGACTTATTTTGTGCATATTTTTAATGAGTATTTACGATTAAGAAATTGTACTCCCATATTTTTAGGGATAACTGATTTTCTTTTCTTTTTTTTATATGCAAAGCTAGCTAATTGAATTTAGCAAAACACAACTGTGCATCATAAATTCGTCCAATTAAAATTGCAAGTAGTAATTTCATTTCATTTTTTCCCATTGACAATTCAAGCGATTCAACCTCGGTGACAACGTTATTCATGAAATTCATAGTTTGGGAACTCTAAAGACTCCGCAAAGCCGGCCTCGAACAATGCCTTGCCTCGGCCATTACTATTCTTTCTTTACAGCAACATCCTTTAATACTAATCTATCCATACAGAAGTATCTTTACATCTACTTGTAACCCTGAAGCATTGTATTCCCTTCTTTGCTTGTGCAGTGTTTTTGAATTCAACCACTTACAGCAGTACTTCTGAATCACCATTAATCCCATTTTCTCCTCCCCAAAAGAAGAATGAATCCAAATCCAACCATGACCAACTTGCATTTAATTAACAACAAAGACTACTAATCTTTTAATGGCAGTAGTAGTAGTACAATCTTATTAATGATATGTGTCAGCTAACTCAATGACAATATATGTAACTGTGGGCAAAACCCATTACAAAACCAGCTCTTAATTATCAACTTATATTCATGAAACGAGAGAGGACAAGAAGTGGGCAGGAAGAGCCGAAGAGGGACGTCTTACTTGAAATGAATGCAACGTGATTATTAGAAAATCTTCCGACCATACAATATTGAGTTATTCATACCCCAAAGAATCTGAAGGGTAAGCTATGAAATAAATTTCAGAACGACTTCTAAATGCAAAAAATAAAAATAAAATGCTAATAGCCTGTTTGAATAGCACATCAGAAGTAATTTTAAGTCGAAAAGTCAGAACTCAGTTTAACTGTCGAGTTTCAAAACACTTTCTAATGTAGAAGTCGAAAATGTAACTTTTTAGGAAGCAAAATTCTTGTACTTGTGAGTTGTGAATTTTACTTCCGGAGAAGAAGAAGTTAAAAACAGATTTGTATTTAAACGCGCTATAATTTTTTACTTCTTATTTCTGAAAATTACTTCCAACTCTAATTCCAGAGGAACATAAATATTTTGATTCTAGTTGCCAAACGGATTAAGAAACGAACTCCTTTGGATGTCAAACTAACCCGAAAAATCTCATTACAAAGTCACCGAAAAATCGAATTTGATAGTACAGTATCTGGTACACGATGGTTGGATATTTTATGTTTTGTAAAGTACTCCTAGTAAAATATTGAAGGCTCACTTTCCAATTACACAACACCCCAAATTATATAAAGGCTTGGCTGGCTGGCTTGGCTAGCTGTCTTGTCTGCTGCTCACTCTTTAATTCAATAAAGCTGTTTTTGGAGTCTTCTCCTTCTCGCCTTTTCTCTCATTCAGTCTCTCAGTATAAAGCATTGTCTCCGAGTCCGAACCTCTCTCTTGGTTCTCTCCATTATTGCACTTCTTGTGCACCAAACCAAGTGAAGCAACCAACTTTCTTCGTCCCTTCTACGTTACAACTACGCACACCCACCACCACCACCACCATTTTATCATTTTTCTTTTCCTTCTTTCTTATGATTAATTTTTGATTATATAATTTTTTGTGTATTCACTTTTAAATTAAACAAGATATTATTGAGATTGTATGAGAAATGGGACGGTTTAAGGAGAATGCCTAGTTGGAATGGTGGCCATTCGTGGTTTGGACAACTTTAGCCTGATTCGAAATCAACATTTTCAAACATAAAATTAGCGACATATTCTGCACCTAATGGATACTAATAGGTAGAAACTCCATTAATTAATACTCGATTATTTAATAAATTTTCTTAAATAATATTTTTACTCGGTCCCGAGTCGGGGACAACGTGTCAAATTAATAATTTGCTAAAATTTTAAATTAATAAGTACATTTTTTATTACCTACGTAGAGTCCATATGAAATATAAATTAATAATTCAATGTATATATTCAAATACATTAATGATTTGTGAAGATTCTTTGAAAAATGATTCAATTGTCTTCTGTTTTTTTTTTTCCTGTTAAAACCTTGAATTTCATTTCTAATTTTTCTTATTGTTTTCTCATAGCTCAGCAAAAAATTATTTCTAGTATTGTTTTCTCATAGCTCAGCAAGAAATTTATAGTATTGTTTTCTCATAGCTCAGCGAAAAATTATTTAATGTGATTACCGCTTTAACAACCTCGTTTCGTGAAGGGGATATATTGTAGAACTTTCATCATCTTTTTCCCATCTTTATCAGTTCCCACAACACTCTCAATTATTTTTTCATCATCCAATAGTTGCGTAACTTCATTTTCTTCCGGATATTCAGGACATCTTGACATTCATTGAACTGCGGTAACCCAGCTTTCAATCAAATTTCGCAAATCTTGAGTGATTTCACCGTCTAAATGTTAATCTGAATTGTCTAAACTTGTGTTAGATCGAAGTTTACAATGAAGCAAAGCGGAAAATAGAAGGGTAATTTAAAGAATTTAATATTCTTCAGTATTTAGAAACTAACTATTTGATAATAAATTTCTCTATAAGTTAATAAGATATTGATTAATATATAAATTATTAATTTATCGGTTAATTAATATCTCGCTTAATTAATAAATTCTGATGGTCTCAACAACATTAATTTATAGAGTTTCTACTGTATTTGCGTATCATTTTTTTTTCTTCCAATTTTTGGTCATTCCAAGCTCTTTTTGCGTACTCTTTTGTTTACGCAAAAAGATCTTTTTCATCTCCCCTCTCTCTCCTCTTCTCCAAGAGAAAAAAAAAAGAAAAAAAAGAAAGAACTCAACTTCATCTTCTTGATCAGATCTAGTCCATTTGGGGCTAGATCTTAGTTTTCTTCACCTTCATGGTGATTTTTGTCTTCACCTTAATGGTGATTCTCTTTTATTTTAATGGTTACTTGATCTTGATTATATGTTTGTTCAAGTACATCGTCGGATTCAGATTACTCTCTATTTTCCGGTCAACAAATTTGCAGATGACTCCTATACCATTGGAGCATTACTTCATCAGGAAGACGATTTATCAAATGGTCCATGAATATTATGAAGACCATCTTCTCTCTGATTCAATCAGTTCTTACATTCTTGTATTAGGTCAGTATTTAGAATTCCTTCTCTTTTCCTTGTGTTGGAAACAAAGCAAAAAAAGAAAAAACAGATTACATAATAATGAATCTCAAACAGCTGAGTCGCGGACTAGGTCACTATCTTTAAGGTGTTTCGCGACTCTGCCTCTTGATTGTGTGCTAGCAGTCGATTCTTGTCGAAAACCCTATGGGATAAAACAACTGATACTCTCTTGTTCGATGTCTCTGCACTATGAGAAATCAAACTAACAAATACTCTCTCTAACACTTGCTCAGAATTCAAAATAGAAGAAAAACAAAACTTTCATTCATCTTCTCCAAAAACTGTCTTTTTATAACTCAGAAAATAATCAATACGGTTTTAATGAGAATAAATCAGGCTTTAATGCACACATAAAAAATCCTCTCGCCAGTTACAAAGAAAACGGTCAGAATATAATTACTCAATTAATACAATTAATTGATAAAGTAATTACTTAAAATACGTTTTGAAAATTTAAGTTAAAAACGGCAAAAATAAGTTTCTCGATCAGCAGACCTCCCAAGATCCCCAAGGCCCCGCTCCCGGACTAATGTAATATAAGCATAGAGTATATAATATATACTCCCTCTGTTTCTGAAAGACCGTCCTCTATTCCTTTTTCGTCAGTTTCAAAATTGTGCCCAGCTTCTGTTTATAGTCATTCTTTTTCAATGAACTCTTTAATATACCCTTGAATTCTTTATAATCATAAATCCATTTTTAACGTGACCTAATCTAAAATATTAAAGAATTTAGTATAATTGAGGAAACAAATATATCATTCATTCCTTTTAAGAAAATATACATTTAACTCTAAAAATTAAATTCCTTATAAAGTTTATACTTCATAAATTCGATATCTTTTAAATTTTCCTTTTATATTTCGTATGTATAATTCTCACAACAATTTTGGACAGTCTTTATTGCTAACATTTTTATTAAAATAAAACAGGTAAGTAACTATGGGTAGTCAAGTAAAATAATATGGTCTCCTTAATATTTTGAGAAAGTCAAAGCGGACTGTCTTTGTGAAACGAAGGGAGTATACCCTAGTGGAAATGTATGGGGTGGGATTTGAACACATGCCTATAGTGTGGGAGCTCAAAATAATACCACCACACTATCTCTCTAACTTTGGCATAAAATTACAAAACTATGTTTTAAAATATATGCCCCAACAATCCCCCACTTATATTTCAAAAACATTGAGCAAGTGTAGTATAGTTGTGCATCTGCAAAGGTGCCTTTCGACTTGAACCTCTACATAGTGTTAAACTTTCTAAGAGTGACTCGCGTCTTGAACTCTAACTAATACTAGATTATTTAACACACACAACTATATCTAGAGTAAAGTTCTTAAGTTCGCACATTAAGGCTAAGTGCTTATCCTTTTTTAACAAATGATCTAGAGAAATGCCCAATTTCTTATAGAAGGTGGCCACACCTTCACATTCGTATAGGTGAGTCTATCAAGAATACTCATGTGTATCCCACTCTAACTTAAGAGCTATAGACATCATTAAGAGTTAAATACTCAACATGTTTCCCACTTCAGGATATCATGATATGGTAATGCATGACTCTATCATATCATTTGTAACTTCGTCTAGTCCCTTTGAACCTATTTCTAGGTTGTGTATCCATTACAAATGACTCAACTTCTCACGGGCAAAAGTCTCATACTTTTAGAGATATTCCATACCTTTTCTCTTGCTAATCCTTTCGTCAAAGTATCACTATGTTTCCTTGAGACCTTACATGATCTACTCTAACAACACCGGTTGAGAGAAATTCTCTAATCGTGTCGTGCTTTGACGTATTTGTCGATTCTTATTGTTATTATAACAATTATGTACTACTCCGATAGCCGCGGTACTATCGCAGCGGGATCAAAGTGGCTGGTATCGGTTTTTCCCATACCGGGAATGTCTCGACAACGAGACTCTTGACCATCGTGCCTCTTCACTAGCTGCTGCTAGTTCCATAAATTCAGCCTCCATCATAGATTGGGCTATAATTATCTATTTCTTTGATCTCCAAGATACAGCGCCCCCAACAATAGTAAAAACATATCCACTGGTGGCCTTGGATTCATCTGATAGAGTGTTCCAATTAGCATCGCTAAATCCTTCAATGACTGCGGGATACCTCTGATAGTGTAATCCTAGGTTTGTGGTTCTTTTCAGATACCGCATAACCCTCTCAATAGCATCCAGTGTTCCAAACTAGAATTACTGGTAAACCTGCACAGAACTCCCACTGCATATGCAATGTCTGGTCTAGTACAATCAGTTGCATAACGCAAACTTCCAATTATACTAGCATATTCATATTAACACTTTCTCCAGTATTCTTAAACAATTTCACATTAGGATCAAACGGAGTACAAACAGGTTTACAATCAAAACATTCATACTTCCTCAGAATTTTTTCAATGTAGTGAGATTGATCTAAACAAATACCACTACTAGTTCTAGTTATTTTGATTCCCAATATTACGCTAGCCTCACCCAAATCTTTCATGTCAAAATTCGAACTAAGAATGCTTTTAGTTTCATTGACAACAGATAAATTGGAACCAAATATCAGCAAATCATCCACATACAAGCAAACAATCACACACATATCATTCTCGGATTTATAGTAGATGCATTTGTCACCCTCATTTATTCTGAAGTTATTTGAAATCATTAAATTATCAAATTTATCATGCCATTGTTAAGGAGCTTGTTTCAAACCATAAAGAGACTTTTCTAGCTTACATACTTTCTGTTCTTGTCCAGGAATTACAAAACCTTCAGGTTGTTCCATGTATATTTCCTCTTCTAGTTCACCATTCAAAAAATCAGTTTTAACATCCATTTGGTGAATAACAAGATTATGAGCAGCAGCAACAGAAATCAAAACACGTATATAAGTTAATCTAGTAACAGGATAATAAGTATCAAAAAAGTCTACGTTCTCTCGTTGCCTAAATCCTTTAGCAACCAGTCTAGCCTTGTACTTATCTACTGTTCCATCAGGTTTGAGTTTCCTTTTCAAAACCCATTTACAACCTATAGGCTTACTACCAGGTGGTAAATCTACTATACGCCAAGTTCCATTAGACATATGAGAATCCCATTCATCATCTACAACTTCTTGCCAGAAACTAGAATCTACAGAACTAAACGCCTCTTGTAAATTAGAAGGTTCTTCCTCTATAGCGTAAAATTCAAAATCAGGATTTTTATCTTTTGTCTTCGTCCTAGCTCTTTTACTGCATTTAGGTTCAAATTCAGCGATCCTAGTTTCTTCACTTCTAGGTTCTTCTAATCTAGGTTCGAGAATCGCACTAGGTAAAGTACTAGGTATTGAACCCCCACTATTACCCCCACTATTTCTAGATTTAAAAGGAAATTTCTCTTCAAAGAAATCAACATCAATAGATTCAATAATAACCTTATTATTAATATCAAAGAACCTATAAGCTTTACTATTTTGAGCATAACCAATAAAAACACATTCATAAGCTCTACTTCTAACTTATGTCTTTTAGGATTAGGTTTCCTAACAAAAGCTAAACAACCCCAAACTCTAAATTAAGAGACATTAGGTTTTCAATTTCTCCAAAGTTCATAAGGAGATATCATGGTTTTATTATTGGGAATGCGGTTCAAAACATGGCAAACAGTTAACAAACATTCACCCCACCAATGAGAAGCATCACCAGAACTAAGCAAACAAGCAACAGTCAATTCAGTAAGAGTACGATTCTTTCTTTCAGCTTTCCCATTCATTTGAGGATTATATGGTGCAGTTCTTTCATGTATAATGCCATTAGTTTGATAAATTTCAGTAAAAGGAGCAGAATCATATTCAGTGCCTCTATCACTACGAAACCTCTTAATTTTTCTACCAAATTGATTTTCAATTTCAGTAATAAAGATCTTAAACTTTTCAATAGCTTCATTCTTATGGCTCAACAAATAAACATAAGTATAATTAGAACAATCATCAATGAATGTCATGATATACCTCTTGCCATTTCTAGTTAGGATACCTTCATATTCACACAAATCTCTAATGTATTAAGTCTAGTGGTTTGGATTCTCTTACAAACATTTATGTGAAGTCTTGGTTATTTTTGCTTGACTACAGTATTCACATTTTTCAAATTCATTTTCGAGAAAATTCAGGGAGGACACCTAACTTGCTCATGTTATTTATTAACTTTTTACCCACATGACAAAGCCTACCATGCCAAACATTAAAATTGCAAACCATATAAACATAAGAATCAATTTTATTCAAAGCATCAACATTAAGCTTAAACATTCCATTAGTAGGATAACCCTTTCCTACAAAATTCTTATTCTTAGTTATAGTGTAAATATCAGACCCAATAGTTTGATACAACCCAACCTTGTTGAGAAGATAGCCGGAAACAAGGTTCTTTCTCATTTCGGAGTGTGAATGACATCTTTCAAAGATGAGTGTCTTCCCAAAAGTAAACTTCAACTCTACCGTACTGAACCTTTTCACCATAGTGTTGTGAGAGTCTCCCAACAACACTTTCTTATCCTTGGTTTCATCATAAGTCTTAAACATGGACCTATCAAAATAACAATGACGCCAAGCACTTTTTTGTCTATCCACCACCCATCGGATCCACCAACCATGTAGAACTATGGATCGAGAGACCATGGCAATTATAACGTCACCCACATCATTAGCTTGTGCGTTATTCTTTCCTTGTTAAACCTGCAATTCCTAGCCATGTGGTTTGGTTTACCACATGTATAACAAAGAAACTCAGAATTGGAATTTTGTCCATTTTTCGATGGGTGTTGGTTCTTGTTTTGATTAGGCCTTCCTCATTTCTCTTGATTTGGGTTAGGTTTCATATCCCTTTTCTTAGGTTTCAAACTCGGATGAGTCTTATTGTTAGAAACAATGAGAATCTCTTCCTTTTATCTTGTTTCCGAGCTTCTTCCTCAACCCTGAGCTTAACAATAAAACTTTCAAGAGAAAATTCTTTAGTCTTTTGACGCGAGGAATTACAAAAATCTTTTCATCTAGGTTGTAACTTGTCAATCATTACATAAAATTAAAATTTTTCATCAGTTTTCACACCTTCGGTCAGAATTTCATGGGCAATTTTTTGAAGTTCATGATCATGTGCAACAACTGATCTATCATCCACCATTTGGTATCTCAAATATCGCTCATAGCATACTTTTGAACCGACTTTCCTGTCATCATTTTTTATGTAATGCATCCCATACATCTTTAGCAGTTTCAAAAGTTGAATAATACTCATATAAATCATCGAGATAATGTATTAAGAATGTAGTTTTTGCAATCAAAGTCATCATCGACCCATTTGTCAATGGCCTTCCTGCTTCTCTCCTCAGATTTTGAGAAACAACTTCTTTGGCACCACTCGGGTAGGAGGTGGATCGATGAGCAGCAAGAAGAATTACAACCATATCGCAGAAGAGTTCCGGGGTTCCAGGATGAACACTCGACACAATCATATGCAACTTCATGAGTTTGATATAAAAGAACATCTTCAGCTTCCATCTTCTGAAATGCAGCCCTTCAAATTTGAAAGGCTTGTTGGTATCATCAACGCGCTTCTTTTCAACCTCCATAGCAAAGTCGAACCACCTTAAAATTGTTGGAAACAAAGCACAAAAAAAAAACAGATTACAGAATAATGAATCTCAAACAGCTGAGTCGCGGACTAGATCTCTATCTTTAAGGTGTTTCGCGACTCTGCCTCTTGATTGTGTGCTAGCAGTCGATTCTTGTCGAAAGCCCTATGGGATAAAACAATTGATACTCACTTGTTCGATTTCTCTGCACTATGAGAAATCAAACTAACAAATACTCTCTCTAACACTTGCTCAGAATTCAAAATAGAAGAAAAACAAAATTGTCATTCATCTTCTCCAAAAACTGTCTTTTTATAACTCAGAAAATAATCAATACGGTTTTAATGAGAATAAATCAGGCTTTAATGCACACATAAAAAATCCTCTCGCCAGTTACAAAGAAAACGGTCAGAATATAATTACTCAATTAATACAATTAATTGATAAAGTGATTACTTAAAATACGTTTTGGAAATTTAAGTTAAAAACGGCAAAAATAAGTTTCTCGATCAGCAGATCTCCCAAGGCCCCGCTCCCGGACTAATGTAATATAAGTATATAGTATATAATATATATACCCTAGTGGAAATGTATGGGGGTGGGATTTGAACCCATGCCTATAGTGTAGGAGCTCAAAATAATACCATTACACTATCTCTCTAACTTTGGCATAAAATTTAAAAACTATGTTTTTAAATATATACCCCAACACCTTGTCGCAATTTTCAATCATGTACCGCTACAAGCTTGTTGTTTCTTTTTACTTTTTGAATTTGATGTACTTGAGATATATATAATCTTGATTTCCATTAATGAAAATTGAATTACCAAAAAAACAAGCTATTTTGTTTATAACTTGTCAAAGATACGTGTTATGCATGCATTATAATTATGAGAGAAGCGGACTTCGAAGTTTCACGGCTAAATGAGAAAGATTGCTACAGGAGGTCACACGGCTACCAGGTAAAATAACTATTCGAATCACATATCATTAGAGCAAGTTCAGTAGGACATGGAAAAATTGGTGATTTAATAGTCCACGTGGATGGACAAAGTCAATTTCTGATATTGGATAATAGTTTATCGGTGATAATTGAATCGATAATTTGAGACTTGGAAGATGGATTCAATTTTAAACTGCAAAAGTTACATCCCAAAACGGGGTGTAATGTGTGAAGCATTGTAAGGATTCTGAAACAGTCAATGCAAATGAAAGGTTTTCCATAAGAAGACTGTTGTGTAGATTTTTTTTTTCTTTTTTGAAAAGGTGAGTTTTATTTAAAGGCTCGAATATTCAAGGGTTTCATATTTTAGGAATGTAGAATTCCCTGTCTTTATAATCGGGTAAATAAAATATTAGCATAACTAATTCCCAATTATAAGCATTAACTTCTGACCGTCTTGTTCGATTAGACCTTATCCCCTTGGTAGCGTGGATGTCGTTGCGAATTTCGATTCCTGTTTTGATCCATGTTACCTGCATAGTTTTAGTACAATCTTGATTATTTCTGATTCCGCTGTCTGAATCCATAGTTGGTGTAGAACACAACAGTTACAGCTAGCCAAATAGTTGTTGATGGAGTGATGGAGGTAGATCCAGAGTGTGAAGGTTATAAAACCTTCTTCAATGACTATCCACAAGAATAGCCTAAATTTTGAAGGATACTTCAGAATCTGTACAATGAAGTGATCCGTTGGTGTTGCTGATGATTCTGTAGCCGAGGGTTTGACGGATTGGTAGTTGTTGCTGTTGTGGTGTGGTGTATGGCTCTTGTCCCCACCTTCTATGAGCACCTTTTGTCGTTGTTGTTGATGTGAAACTTGCATACTTGGATCATGTTGATGATGATTCGCAGAACCTAAGCTATCCTTAGTACTACTAATAAACTTAACTAAAATCCTAGAAGAAAAAAAACATAAAAGCAAGTATTGGTTGACAATTACGGTAATTCTCAGACTGGTTGGCAAAGTTGCGACTAATATCTTTGTTCCCTGATTTCAGTTGTTTATGCATGGATGGAAGTTGTGGTTGTTGGTGATGTTGTGGAGCTGAGTTGTTGGTGTAGCATCGTATTAGCCGAAAGTAACCAAAGCCTGCAGAGTGATCCCAAGATAGGGCATGGTAGAGACCGTAACCTGAACCTAGATCTAAAGTACAACTGAAATATGATGTCGTCGCACACTTATTTATATACATTAAAGGATAAGATGACCTAACTTTATGCGCAGGTGAACGCGGAATTTGGACGGTCAAAATCTGTAGTTTCCTTTGACAGCACCCCCCCCCTCCCCCCCCAGTCATTACTTATTTTTCATGCGAGAGTTGGGTCTTGCCAACATCTCGCATTTCTCCACAACGGTTACCAGTGAAATCCTCTTTAACAATTGATAAGTCACATCCCTGTTGTGGTTGCCTTTGTGTTGGTTTGATCGGGGTTGTAAACGAGCTTTGACTACTTGTAGATTGGATAATCGCTGATTTGGCTAGATCATATTTGATAGCACCTCGATATAATCCCTGAATTTCTTTTAAAACGTGATACGAGGCTTGAGTGTTAATAATGAACAGCCGTGCTACGTGGTCATTCAACATTCGTCCTATATCCGGCTCTCTTCCCAATAACCGACATGTCCCCACTAGAGACATTTTAAGCCAGGTGGCCTAGGTCCATTCTGTACCGGGTCGAATCCACTCTATGCCAGGTCGAAACAGCTAGGTCTTCCGGAGTGAGATGTATTCCGAATCCATAACCAGGTTTATTCTTGACTCGGCTAAGTTGTTTAGCGTATGCCGTGATAAAGATGAAGAACGTAATGTCTTATTTCCTGTAATACACTTAAACATGAGAGAATTTTCCTCGTAATATCCCGCTTGCACAAAGTTTTGAGTTTGGATTCCCCCGATTCGACTATCATGTAGATAAAATCCCCAATTTTCCGGACACTCAATACGTTGTGGATGAATTATTACCCATTGAGATGTTTTCTCTTCCAATTCTGAAACCCAACGACCTTCTGTTTGTTGAATAAAAGTTTGATTTGCGTGATAAAAGGAAGGGATTGTTTAGCTAAAGTTTCAATCATCTTTGCCTGGATCGGTGGATTGATGAGAATCCAATCATAGAAAAACCGATACATATGATGATTGATTTGATTAAAATAAGAAAACATATTTTTAGGTGTTGTTTGGTAATAGAGAGCATCCATATTTGAGCAAAGTTGATTGTGATTTCATCAAACAAGTGCGGTTGTGGGAAATTTCTAGATTGATTTTGGTTTTTGGAGGGTTGAGGTACAACAAGGTGAGAAAATCAGCAGAGAGTATGGGTGAACTGCGACTTTGAAGCAACCAGGGTTTGTGAACACAATAAATACACCTTTTCCTATTCGAAGAAGCTAACCATACAGTAGACAAACTAAACTATAAGAAGGCACAATGCTTAAACTAGAGAATACTTACATGAGGCAAAGCGGAGGAAGATTCCAGGAACTCAACCTGGTTTCCAGCTTTTGGAAGAACTAGATTTTTCACCTACTCGACCAAACAAAACTAGAAACTCAAGAGGTATGAAAATATAATCCACCCGATTCCATCAACTGTAGAGATATTTGTGTTCAACCGGCATCGAAAAGAGAAACCATCTTGATTTAAGTTTGAATAAGCTAATTGTATAACATTCAAAATCAGAGCTACTAATGTTTTTAATGGCGAATCGGTTGTATAGTTTTGACTCGGCACTGCCCGATTTGCAGAGCTCTCCCAGGAGAGAGAAATCTTTTTTTTTTCACGTGTAGAGTTACTTGTACCTGTAAAAGGATTCCAGAATAAAGGTTTAATTTTTTCCATTCCACCTTCTCGACAGTTTCACCGTTCAATCGATGGCGGTTAGTGTGCATTATTATAGATGCAGATTGTGTGTTAATTAGCGACATATTCTGCCGACCTAATGGGTTCGTTATATTTGCGTATCATTTTTTTCTTCTTCTAATTTTTGGTCATTCCAAATTCCTTTCTTTATACGTGATATGCATACATCGTAGTTATCAGAGAAACCGACTTCAAAGTGTCACGCCGAAATGAGCAATATTTTTACAATAGGTAAAATACTACGAAGTAAAAATAACTCTTTGATCATATGGGATTTGCCAACCCGCCATGAAAACGAGTTCTGCACTATTCAGATCACGCAGCATTAGAGCAAGTCCAACAGGACTTGAAAAAATTGGCTATTTGATGGTCTATGTGGATGGACAAAGCCAATTGTTGATAGTTTATCGGTGATAAATGAATCTATAGTACGAGTTGGAAGATCGATTCAATTTCAAACAACAACGACTATATCCCAACAGTAAAAAAATCAATTATATTTTTACCCCTATAAACTACACCCAACTTCAAACACTTGACTTATATTAAATTCACTTGTCATTATCATTTTTCTCTATAAAAGGGTTTCTAATTTGATTCTAGTTCCTCTAAATTTCGCAGTGGAACTACCTTAAGTTGCATCCCAAGTCACCGATCAACATCAACGTTATGTTTTTTTTTGAAGTCAAACTTGAAGTTGTTGTTGATTAGATATATGTTGGTTTTACAAAAACAAAAAATGGTGAAAAGGAAAGAAGAATTTAAATTTTATATTACCCAGAAAAAATTGCTGCTAAATTAGAAATAAAAGGTCAAGTTTTGAAAGCTAACGACCGAAGTTACAAAAACCAAGGGAAATCTTTTCAGGAGCTCATCGAATGGAAGTTACGTCAAATAAAGATAAACAGGAGATCGAAAAAATTCATAGATTTTTATCGAAGTTTTTAGTGTAAAAAAATACCACAAAATTAAAAATGAATTCAAAATTTAGAACGTGAAACATGATGTAAAGTTAAAAGTTAGGATTCCCCTTTTCATTTAGTGGTAATTCCTTATATTTAATACTTCATTCATCTATCAAATAGTCAAGCGTCCAAGGGTTAGTCGACAGTCCAGGATTAGCCGTAAACAGAGATAATTTTTTAAAAATTACGTTATATAACTAATATATATTGTCTTATACAAAACCACGCAATGCGAACAAGTTTTTCCAAAACACGACTGAACGAAACATTCTCAACCTACGACATTAGTATGTGTTATAAAAGCAAAGGGAAAAAAGTATTGTGTTTTGAAGCAAAAGAGATTTTACCATTATGTTATATGGATTATCATAGTCTGATGCAATGCCCTTGGATGTATTCTAAGTGTCCACAAGTAGGTTGTTCTGACATCAAAATGGTCATAAATCACTGTCGAAAAAGACTATGTATTTGTAATGTCAATATCCTCACTTTCTTGAAGAAGCAAAGTTGCTATATGATGTTGCGAAATCTAAAGCTAGAGAAAAGGAAAAGGTAGTAGCAGTATGCAATTGAAACTTAAAGCCAAATTGAAGAAGTTACGATGCGACTATTGTGGAGAAGAAGATCACTAATAAAAGCATTGTCCCAAAGAATTGTTGAATGCTCAGACCTTGATTGCAATGCTTAAACGCACAACCATACTTCTATGAAAAGATACATATGGAAAGCATTTTGGAACTGTCCTATGTGTAAAATGTTGGAGCGGACTCATTAAGTGTATAAACTAATCAAACATCATTTTATGTTTTACCTTGGTGTCATATTGAATCAATGAAAATGTCTTTATATTTCCACTAATTTGAACATATCTTATTTTAAAGCAAACTACAAATATTTAAGTTACCCATTTATTTTTAATTAAAATTAATTATAACGATAGTAAGATAAATCCATTACATTAATTAAGACTAAATTATAACTCGTCAATCAAAATTCTTATGGATCTGGAGGTAGGGGAGCATCTTGCAATAAAAAAAAGAGAATAAGTATGTTGAAACAAGCAATTTAAACGAAAGGTTTGCCATAAGAAGACTTCCATACCTGTAGAATCATTTATACCTGCAATTTCACAAAAATAAATAAATTAAGTATCAAAATGATTCTAGTAAAAAGTTTCAATTTTTTTCATAACACTTTCTCGGTAGTTTCAGCATTCAATCTATGGCAGTTAGTGTGCATTACTAGATATGCAAATTACGTTACTTCATTATTGATTACTTGAAACGACACGACAATCCTAGAATGTCACGCATTCTCGGGTTCCCATTTTCTTCTGCGAACATTTCCAAAAATATCCTGCCAATAAACAAGCAGATTTGATACGGCTTGATTATCATGGATAATTTCTCTTGTTTGAAAAATAAGCTCTACAAATAGTTGATCATGTTTTTGAGTATACTTAAGACTACGAATTTTGGGACACGTTCTTTGTGATTAGAGTGAGATTAGCAAAAAAAAAAAAAAATATATAGATGTAAAAGGTGGAGAAAATGCAACTTTGGAATTGAAAATAGTTGAATTTATAAGTATAGAAAATAGATCCGTTGGATGAACTAGTCATTATAATCCTAATCTAGGATGATCGTCTCAACTTGATCCGATCACGTCTTAGTCTTGGCCGATTAGTTTGTGTACTCGCCATATTAGTCAGTGATCATGAAGGGTAACTTGATGTCTCTAGGAACTTCTTTTCCAATTATGATATATCGAACAATAAATTGTCCTCGACCTATTATGTGATGAGTCCTTTAGAACTTGCATCGCTTGAAATTATAACTCGAGATTTTTCAAGTACTAGCTTGAATTCAAAATTTCTTTTATGCAATTTCGTCATAGTAATAAATTCATGCGACGTTGTCTCAGTAGAAAGAATAGTAGAAACTATGAGGAAACAAGATAGTCGATCATCACAATCCTTTGTTGATGAAGTCCTCGTAGATATCTTGGTCGTCCTTCAATCTTCAATCTTCAAGGGTCATTCGGTGAATTCAAATACTCAACTACCGTCTTTTATTCCTAATCCGGGATTGACTTTAGTATATCATAAATCTTTTGGATATTTTCAATATTCCTTACCGCTGCGAAAGAGTGCGAGACAACGTCTTGGAGAACAATTTTCTGGATTCGGTTTCCAAGATTTTCTAAAAGTCGCGTCTTTTCCCATTAATGGATGATGACTTTTGAAAGCGTCTGTTGGAGATGAAAAGACATCTTCAAAGGGCATGAAACCCTCTATAAATTGCGAAGGATTCTTCCCATTTCAACACATCAAAATCTCTATTTTCTTTTCTCTCTAACCATCATCAGAATCTCATACTTTGTGTTCTTGGTTGGGTCAAGGGAGTACAACTCTTGAATCCAACAATATTGTTAGGGATTCATCGTATCTTAAAAGCATTATTTCACTGACCAATTATACTCGTCAATTATTTGGGAAGGGTCAAAATATTTGCTGAAAAGAATCGCAAGGCTTTGAAGTTCAGTGTTACAACAATTCTTTTTTGTACTTTGTTTTCATCCCTTGGTACCTTATTTTCTAACAAAATCAACATACAGTTTTGGTCATCTAATTTTGACAACAAGATTGAAATACCAAAACATGTGTGTTTGACCGAGCGATGCTCTAACAGTATCATCATGTCCAACCAAATCATAATGCCCATGGCTCTATTTATATATTTTAAAAGTTATGCCAAAATAAAAGTGTTTTTCAAGAAAATATTCTGGAAAAAATTTACCGAGAATTTGTTACAAATTCTTTTCATGTTATTTGTTAAGATATATAAATGAGCACAAAAATATGACTATTTATTTGGTTAGTCCAATTGTTCTTCGTTAATTTTTAACGATATGTATTGATCTCTGTACCTTGGTGACTATTATTATAGAGGCGGAATTCAGAATAATAATAGACGAAAACTAGAAAACATAACACACTAGAAACCGGATCCGAAGAAATATATCTTCTCTAGATTATGAACAAGAAAACTATTACAATTCTCTCTTTGTTACGCTCACAATCTCTCTAAACAGTAAATAATATTTAACTGTTTTGCTAAGTTTGATTTTACAATAATTAATTGCCTCACAAACTTATCTCTAGGTGATTTGTCTCACAAACCTCCCTCTCTGATCTAGGTGTGTCTGTACTACAAACCACACTCTAGATGTCTAGCTATGAGTTAAACATCTCTATTTATAGTTTTAACGGTTTCCCAAACCTTATAGGAATCTATTTCCTTATCTAGGAATAATTCATTTTCTAGATATATTTTCTTATCTAGGAATATTACCTTTTCTAGGAATATTTCCTTATCTAGGAATAATTCTTTTTCTAGGTATATTTCCTTATCTTGGAATATTACCTTGTCTAGGAAATATTCCTTTTCTAGGTATATTTCCTTATCTTGGAATATTACCTTGTCTAGGAAATATTCCTTTTCTAGGTATATTTCCTTATATAGGAATATTACCTTGTTTAAGAATATTTCCTTATCTAAGAATACTGCCTAAAAATCAGTATTCACTCCTTAAATTACAATTCTATCCTCAACCCTTCTTGAGGATCACTAGTTCCCAGAGAGAGGAAGATACACATGTATCATTTAAAGTCTTAGACTTATGGTAGATTTTCCCAGTTCTATAAGAGTTATAAATTTCATGTTTCTCATATGTGATTCATGTGATGCTTTTATATGTTTAAAACTATTAAATAGATGTGATTCATGTTATATTTTTTGCATTCCAAAACGTAAAATACTACATATATCTTGTTGCTAGGCTCCCAACTAGCTTCTTATGTAATAATTCCTTTGAGGAGGATTCTTATTTTAATTAATTAAAGTTTTTACATATATTGTAATTGTATTTGAATAATTTTTTTTTCTAGATTTCATATGTTGAGAGGATCTTACTTGGATTTAAGATTTAGTTTTTATTGTTATAAATATATGGGAAGTTCTAAAGCGTTTTATGAGTTGTTGGACTTCGTCCCTATCTGATTACACGTATAGATAAAAAAAAATACAAAAAAAAAGGTCATAGTTTATGTTCGCCTTAATCTTGTATCTGTTAAGGACGACTTTGTTTAGAGGTTAACATGTATTTTTTTTCCTTATATTTTCTACATTTTTCTTCTTGTGTACTATGCTTTTCTATTTTCTTTGTTTCAAATTTATTTAGTTTTTGGATTTACGGGTCTATGAATCACCTATCTCTCATTAAAAATTTAAGCAAATTTCACTCATAAATCTTGAAGATCAGCAACACACCATTGTTTTTTTTTTCCTTCAAAAGGAGCATGTACCAGAAAAGAAAAGATAAGCCAAGTTGCTTGATCATTGGAATTGAAGCAAGTGTCCACTTTAGATTGTTGGTCTGTACAAACAAAAAAACACAAAAGAAAATTAGACAAATTAGGGTTTTTGTTCCACCAAATCAAGAAAATGAAGATAATTTAGTAAAACCCAAATAGGAAACTAAGAAAAAAAAAAAAAAAACCCTAACTTTGAAATGAAAAATTATAACAAAACTCAATTCCATAATTTTTCTATGGCATGTTATTATGATAGTACGTGACATTGTAATATTTTGTTATAGTTATGTTTTTCAAATTTTGAACTCGGGAGTTGATCTGTGATATAAGAATTCCATTTTTTCTCTCGTATATCGATAAAAGCTACAAACTCGAACTTTTTAAATGACGTACTGATTAAGGTATTACTTCTTGTTTATCAAGAAGAAAAGCATTTGGAAGAGTGTTAAGACCATCTGAACACAATTAACATCATCAAGAGAATAAAAACATGATGTTACAAAGTGTTTTATGGAAGAAAATAGTCTCAAAACAGATTAAAATTATAAGAAACATCTTTTTAGTATAATTATAATCTTACACGAGAAATACCAACTTTATGGTTTAGATAAATTATATATAATATATATACAATATAATCAACAACATAAATAAAAAGAACACATAGTTTAGTGGCTTTGTGCATAATTTTGCATGCTTAGGTTCAAGAGTTTAAACTCCCAAATACGGATTTTATATAAACAAATATTGCGAAAAGAAAATTCCTCGCCAAATTATCTAATACATCTATAAAAAAAATGCATCTACAAGCTAGAGTTCTTTGTGTGTATTCTCGAATGATACAATTCGTGAGACATGTACACCCTAAATTAATATAACTAGAAAATAGTAAATATAATTCTACTTTGTTTTGTTTAATTATTCACTCTATACAAACCGATATATCAATCATTCCAAAAACATTAAATAAAGCTTTAAACTTATGCAGAAAATAAACTGGAAGAAATGTGAATCTAATATAAATGAGACTTACAAAAAGTAAATTATGTTTTATAACGAAAAGTTTTGGACATTTCCCAAACCGATAGGCAGGGGCAGGGCAAGACCCACCAATCAATTATGTGAGAACCGATTTTTACTCAGTCCAAAACTTTTGTTCTGTTTAGAAGTCCTCTTTTAAAAAATGTCTATCTTCCTAGATTTTTAAGTGTTTAAAAATTTGACTAGTTATCATATTTATTCCTTTTTCAATTTTCCCCTGGCTATAAAAATTTAATGATATACTGATTTTTTGAATTTTCTGAATATTATTTTCTTTTTTTACTCAAAAAGGGCAAGTATATTAAAAAAACAACTCAACACTAAGGTAGTGCAGAAGTTGTGAAAAATACAAAAGAAGCTCAGTTGTAGTAGAGCTTTTTAAAGAGAAAACAAATACAACTATTGCATTACAGCCTCCCAGTTCTGAAGAACTAAATTTAAAGAATGACCCTGAAAGATGCTTGTTCCCACATACCAGTTAAAGATGAAAATCGTTACACTGTTAATGATAGAGTCCAAAGAGTTATACTTCCCATTGAAAAGTATTGAATTTCTTTCAATCCATATAGCCCACCAAATAGCAAACAGAATGATGTCCCATATTATTTTCCTAGTATTTTCACAATGCAGAAAAATATGTTGATTTGATTCAGCAGCTTTCTTGCACAAAAGACATCCATTTACCATAATAGTATTCCTGTAAGAATCCAAAGTAGGCGCCGCAGCATAACATAGAGACCAAACAAAAAAAATTACCTTCTGAGGTATCTTTGGATTCCAAACACACTTGTGAGGAAAAACTAAACGACTATCATCTTCTAGGGACTTGTAGCATTCAGAAACAGAGAAACCCTTGTTACCTGCTTGCCACACTCTTTGATCACCACCGCTATCACTGTTTATAATTGGGATTAAGTTCAGCAAATGAGCCACATCCTCCACTTCCTCTTCCTTCAGTAGTCTTGTAAAAGCAAAATCCCAACTTCCATCAGTTCTGAACATCATCATTTCTTGTATTGTTGCATCTTTCTTGCTGCTGATTTGGAAAAGAGCAGGACACAAAGACTTTGGAGATTGCCCATTTAGCCATTTATCCTTCCAAAACAAACATATGTCACCACTATTCACCTGAATTGCATAACTTTGTTGAACACTAGCACCACTCTTCAAAATTCCAGCCCATAAACTCCTACCAACTGACATATTAGTATTATTAGGGAAAAAAGCTTTAGGATTACCTCCAAATTTCTCATTCACGATCCGTATCCATAGTGCTTTTTCCTCATTTCCATATCTCCGTATCCACTTAGCATGCAATGCTCTGTTCATCAATCTCAATTTTCTGACACCCACTCCTCCCCTTTCCTTTGGCAGATTAAATTTCTCCCATCCTACCCAACTTTATTTTTCTTTTCTTTGCTGAAGATCCCCATAAAAATTGTCTCATGATTCTCTCAATTTGCTTCTCCACAGAAGCAGGAATCTGGAACAACGACAAATAGTACACATGCAAGCTAGACAAAACATATTTGATTGACATTAACCTCCCCCATTTGGACAAATACCTTCTTTGCCAGTTGCTCAGTCTTTTCTGGAATCTCTGCAAAATAACCTCCCAAACTCCTACAGCTTTAGATTTACTTCCAAGTGGTATGCCCAAATACTTCATGGGAAAAGTAGTTATTGGACACCCAAATAAACTAGCACATTCAGTAACATTCATTGCATTTCATACTCCAACCAAAGCATTTTTTTTTAAAATTCATTTTTAACCCAGAGATCAACTCGAAAGCCAGCAACAAATTCTTCAAATTCTGTACCTGACCCACGTTGTCATCTAAGAAAACAATCAAAACATCTGCAAACTGCAAATGATTAATGGAACTAACATTAGGTGCAGGCTTGAAACCTTCTATCATCTTCATATCAGCAGCTTTCTTTATCAACAGAGATAGTACTTCCACCACTAAAATAAACAAAAAAGGAGATATTGGATCCCCTTGTTTAATTTTCTGAATATTATTAGGGAGAAAGAAAATGGAAGACGGAAAACGAAAGCACAACGGTAAGAAACAAATTTAAAAAATATATCTTCATTAGAAAAAAAAAAAAAAAAGGTCGGGAAGGAGTATGATTTAGTATGGAACTTGTCAAAGTCGTGAAACCGATCAAAAAATACAAGTGTCGCAAAGTGTTTTAACCCAACGTCTATATGCAAAGCTGATATCATCCATTACGACAAATGTGGCCGTATTAAAACACTTAAATTAGTTTAGTTGAATGATTAACTTTTTCCTAAGAGATGATTTTCCCTCTTGCTTTCACTTTCATTGTCACTGGAAATCGTTGTCGATTAGTCTATTATATATTACCAAGTCTAAAAGGCGTGTTGGCTAACTTGTCGATTAAGATATCGCTTCCTATCCTATCAGTTAGTCGATCAACGTTGATGTTTAAGATTGAATTAAGAAATGTGCTAATTTTCCATGACGATTGATTTAAAACAACCGTTACCAACCATAACATGGCTTATCCCACCGACAGCTTTCTTAGACCGTAGATGATGAATATAGCCGTTGGTAATCACTTGGAATGTTCGAGAAGTAACACATGACCGAGAAATAATCATAGCATGTTTCAAAAGCCTAATTTTATTTCAGTAAAATTTTGTATTTCATCGGTTTCTGAAAAATTTGGATCCTTATTTTAAAATTTTGTATTCCGTTCGTTTCTGAAAAATAGGTGCTATTACAATTTTGATTTAACTCCGTTTCGAAAAATAGGTACTATTACATTTTTGATTTAATCTATTTGTAGACAAAAATAAAAAAGTAATAGTATAGTTTTTCTAGAAACTTGGATGTTATACCATCTAATCACGTAGTTGTTGAAATGTTGGAGATTTTAGACTAAATTAAACTCATTCCTCGTAACATAATTTATAATTTGGCACAACTGAAAGAAAATCAAGTTGCGGAAATGACCTTTATCATTTCCGAATCGCAAACCCGCCTCATCGACTTTTTCATCTAAGAACTCGACTCTTTGATATTAACAGATTCGTCGTTCCCATGGACTCAGATCGTGAAATCTAAGATTAATTGTAATGTACGCAGTTATTCTTTCACCTATTTGTGTGTTTTTCCAAAGTAAAACGTGTTTCATCTATCCATGCTGCTTCTCGAACTTTATGCCTTTGACTGCTCTAATTC
>JAJJWW010011142.1:0-15476 GCA_023531295.1 Papaver armeniacum
AATTTTTACAACTTAGATTAGGGGAGAAAAATGACTTCACCAAGTCCCAAGGTCGTCATGGATGCACATTACTACTTTGGATAACTGCAATATACGGTCGTGATGGTTGTACATTCGGTTAATGTCTCACAGGCCAGTTCCCATGTCCATCCATGGTGGCTGAACATTTCCTGAGCTAGTCCAGTAAAGGGTCGTGATGACTGTATTTCCGGCTTTGGCCCATAGGCCACTCAAATGTCCAGCCGTGATGGTTGTACATTTCTAAGGCCAGTCTGCTCTAGCCTGTTACACCTTTGTGGTGCGATATTGGACATATGCCAATGACCTGCATAATGCGCGATTATGGTGCTACTTTGTTTTAGGCCAGCCACCCAACTGGCTTGAAGCACCTTTGGTGCGAGATTGTCTCTTGGCCAATACATCTTACAACTTGTACCCTCTTGGTGTGATATTGGCCCTTGGCCAATATATCTTTGCAATGTGCCTTACTTGGCGTCATACTGGCTTTAGGCCAATGTTCCTCTTAACATACAACGAAGCTTCATCTCAAGCTTATGGTGCACCTTGAGCATGCACCATGCTAAAAATTCTGGGTCTTACATGTAGATATCTTCCTAAGGGTCAAATATAGATCGTGGTTAACAGTTTTTTGAATAGCTTGCCAATATATTACGTATTCATGTTTTAAATTCCAGTCTCAGTCATAAATGAAATTGAAAGATCATGAGAGTTTTTCTGTTGGGTTTAACTGACATTTCACCGAAAAGAAGTTGGGTTTCTTGGCCTAAAGTATTCTTACCTAAGAATAGAGGAGGCGTTGGAATTAAGAAGTTCAAACTAGTTAATAAAGCACTCTACTGTTAGTGGATTTGGAAGGATGGGTTTGGATTTGGATTCGAGGTTCATAATAGTAATCGAAAAGGAGAGGGTACCAAGTACACACCCAACTTCTTTTTTGCAACATGTATGTACAAAACTTAATACAATTGCAAGTAGATCTAGCAAAAATCCTTGAACAATATATATAGGTAGAATTTTTCTCTTATCTCTTCCACAATTAATATGTTTAGACAAAAGTCTCGTGAACTTGATTGTGTAGAAGAGTTCTTGGACGATCTAAAAATCAATATCCAAGATCAATCTAATCATATTCAAATCAAGTGGATCCGAATTCTAAGAAGTATCAAACTTGCAATCCATCTTTCAGGATACGAGTTCAACAAAAACGAGTCTTGTTTTTTATCTCAATTAAGAAGGACTTATTAAACTATCTAGATTGATTATAAACTACTTGTGTTATTCCTACTATAAAGATAAAACGATATAATACGGAAAAGGAAAAACATAAGACACCAGAAATTTTGTCAACGAGGAAAATTGTACCTGCAGAAAAACTCGGAACCTCATCCATCTTTGAACACCAAACTGTATTGAGCCGCTAACACTAGTCTACTATCAGAATTCTTCGGACTGGATTGTAGTTGAGACCGAATTAACCCTACAAGCAATTGGTTGCGGGCTCATCCTCTCTTACGTCTCTTGAACCTTACAAGGTTCAACACAATTAATTCCCTAATTAGCTGACGTCCTTTGTATCCTAAGAGTTGCATCAACCTCAGTGAATACTTTTGATACCAAAATACCTCTAACAAATAAGCCTATTTGGTTTCCTTTTTTATTTTCAATGTAGTTTCGGATTTTATTTATTTTTTTGCAGTAGACAAAGTATAACAAACCTCACGAATCCATAACACTTACACTCAATTAGCTAAGAATCCTGGATTATCCAAACAAATCAAGGAATAGTTTAGATATATATATTGAGGTATCACAATGTCTGAGACGAAGAGAATTTTGCAATTTCTGTTTATCTCGTTCCGGATTTGAAATTACAAAAACCTCGAAGATTAATAAGATCAAGGTCCGAATACACGAACTATTAGGTAAAATATAGTCAGACTGAGCTTCATGAATCCCTATGAAAAGTCTCCATGGTCGTAATGCAGAGGAAACCTAGGTTATATAGGATGACTCTAGCAAGCAACTAGGACACAGAAGTAGCAGGGATTGAGAATTTTTATTGCATGAGTCTCCTTATTTATATATTTTCAAGACTATTCAAGCTATGATAACTTGAGATCCAAGCAAACACTTTCTCGGTTTAGATGGAACTATTATTAAGAATCCACATAAACATGTAAGAAGTCCGAATTTAAATTACACATATGAATATACACTATGGTCCAGAGTTCTAGAACCGTGTATAATGACTTTTCATGTTGTCAAGTATGCCTATTGAACCTATAAGCATAAGTGGTGTTCAATAACACTCAATATTTAAACCATGATCTACGAACATAAAGTGATTTAGTATACAAAGTTGTATTAGAAGTTTCTATGAGAGTTGTAGTAATGTCAAACATATTTATGAAAACAGTTTATGAGCATCTGCTTAATCAGAACTGTGTAGGTATGCGTACCGTGTATTCATACCTATGGACAATCCGAGAACTCAGGTTCCAAGGGTACGCATAATAGGTATGCATACGTTGGTTGTTTGCAAACCGAGATCCCTGGGGTACGCGTAATTGGTATGCGTGCCTCTCCCAATTCTCGAACTCAGATCAACATGACACGCGTACTGGATATGCGTACATATCTTGTGTCTAGAATTCAGTATGTTCTGAAAACTCTTTTTAAATAATTCGAAACATTCACAATCTTTATACATAATAAATATCATTTCTTGGGAAATTTTCAAATGATTAACTTGAAATAAGAATAGTTCATGAACATTAAATTGTTCTTAACTAAGATTGTTAAGGATCTAAGAACATTCATTGATTGAATCATATTTCAAGAGATTTATCGAGACTGACTTGACTCAAAATTTCATTTTTCTAATATTAAATCTACTAAAATTATGTGACATATTTTCGTAAGATAGAATGGTAAACGACGTGAGTAAATGGGATGGTTTAGTCTTCACTTACCTCTTATTGATGAAGTTCTCCGAATGACGTATTTGTTTGTTCTTCAGTCTTCGAGGGTTATTTTTTGATGATTGATACTCAGCTACCATACTCTAATCCTAGTCCGAGGACTTTAGTAGACTAAAAATCAAGAATAGTTTTGTGCATCTAACATTGAAAACAAGCTTAAGATAACAAAACTTGCGAGTTCGACCTAGCAATGCTCAAACAATCTCCCACTTTGTAAATTTTAGTGACAAAACCATTTAACATATGGATTCAATAAAATAAACCTTTCATCTCAAAATCCAACGTGCTTGAGTTCTTGAATCTTCAGTATCTGATTGAGTTCTTCGTTAAACTTTGAAGCAATACTACGATGATATGTTTTCCCCCTTAGTCCTTACTTATATCTTGTACATAATAGGTGAAACTTACAACGTGTAATTCACCCCCCCACATAATGCGCCAAAATTTCATATATTATAGTAGCATACTATCAAATAATTATCCCCCATTTGTCAACAAAATTGGCAAAGTCGAAAAACAAGGTATTTTAGTGAACTATACAAAAGAGTTATTGAGACTAGATAACATACCAACTTTTTGTCTAAACGATTTCACTATGTAAACTAACGTACTTAATACATGACGTCTTTTAATTATCAGTATGATACTTGAAATGTCAGACGTCTATACAAAAACTCATTGGTAGCCCTTAAATGAAAAAGGATTTCCTGCTATGAATGCAAGCGGATGCCACCTAAAGAAATATTTGTATAGGTAAAAAAATTACATTTGATGATCGTAAAAATATTTTACGAAAATCAGACAAGGAAAACTCGTGACATTCCAAAAAAAAATTCTAAAATCGTTAAAGCAATCTTGATTACATACATCGGGTGCGGTAGGTATGTCAGGTTGAATGTCAAGGTCGGCATGAAACTCATTATACATAACCAACAATAATTTTGGAAGTAACGACTAGATGTGTGGTTTTCAGATATGACATGTATTTTTATTTTATTTTGACTTTTCAGTTAATCAAATAAAAACAATCATTTACGTAAATTACCTCATTTTGAATATCTAAAGAGTAAAATTACTAGTAATATAAATTTTACCATCAATGGCCATAACTACAAGCAGAGTTATTAACTGGCGGACATAATTAGTCCACAATGGTCAATTTTATTTTAAGCTTATAGTGAAAAGGATAGGGTTTCTCTTGCTTTTGCCATAGCAAGCCTCCTACTTGGGGCCCGTACTGTAGGATCAGAATATCGCGATATCAATACTTCGCGAGATTAATAAATGACGACATTGCGAGGGAGTCGCAGGGAAGTAAAATAAATGACGCAATGAATGACGACGCCCGTAACACGCAGAAAGATATGAAAATATGGCGAAGTTTAATAGTATCGAGATTGTATACTTGTACGCTTGCGATATTTCGCAAGCCATTCCCGAAAATAAAGGACAGATTAGCTGTCATCCACTGTGTACTACCCTATATAAAGGGTTGAGTAAGTCTGGTTGAAGGGAGAGTTCTTTTGAATTGTTAAGCAAGTCTTTTGGAGAGAGAAAGTTTTAGAGTGATTGTAATTCTTTAACTCATTTCTATTTCATATTGTAAAGATTCAAACATTTGATCAATAAAAATCATAATCATTCATCTAAAAATGACTTAATTGTATAAATTCTAGTGAGGGGTGTAGTGTTGGATTTTCAACTACATAATGGCGCTAGAAATGTGGACCGAGTAGAGATCAACCTTGTGAATTGAAAGAATCGGGAGTAACAAGAAAGAAATTTCGCATAATTTTCAACAATTTACTAAAATTGAGAAATGGCCAGAATAAGGAATGCATCAGAACAACCAATAATTGTAAGAAGAAGCGGGAGATTAGCTGGAGAAAGGATAAATGAAGTAGGTGAACCATCAAGAATAAACGCAAGAGATAGAGAAGAAGGTCAAATTCAACCACCAATTCAACCAAAGACCAAATAGAGTAATAGATTATGATAGGGTGAGTGTGTATACATGGAGATCAAATTCTATGGAAGAAAGAGAAGAAGTGCAACAATTGATAAATAATGGACAAGAAGAGAGAAATCGAGAAGAAATTGGAGAAACAACTCATAGAAATGAAGAAGTCGCAGCATTGAGGCAAACAATACATGAAGAAAGGCGATTAGAAGCGGAAGAACGTGCAAATTTGACAAGGAAAAACCATGAGTTAAGAATGGAAAATATGAGGTTGCAGAATAGAAGGTCGAGAAGTAATACCAGGTCAAGATCAGGATCGGTTAGAGATGATATGAGGAGAATATTACCTGTAGAAAATGTTAATGAAGAAAATCTAGAAAGAGAGCCAAATCTCGGTGAAGGATGAAAGAAGGGAAGTGGTGTGTATTCCACGTCCCGAGATTTTCTCAGAATGACCAAAATGATGGAAATCAAGGAAATAGACAGCAGAATAGTCCAATTGGTGAAGAAAATCAGGAAGAAGAAAGAAGAATACTGCATGGGAGAGAAATATAGAGGAAACAAAAGGATATTGAAGATGACATCGAAAAGCATTATATCGAACAAGCGCGTCTAGCTTGCGAAAGAGAAAGATTAAGGGTAGAAATGGAAGAACGGGAATTGGAGGAAGCAATTCGGCAGAACAATCATGACAATCGAGAAAGAAGGCGCGAGCAAAATCGCAACAATGGAAATATCAATGAAGAATATGAAAGAATACAAAGGAGAACTGATAGACAACCAAGAAGAGAAAATGATAGATACAATGGTGTGCGAATTCGTGGAACGAGATGAAGGAAAAAGTCGCAGAGAAAGAAGAGAAGAAAATGCCGAACAAGAAAATCAAGGTAGACATGAACGCAGAAGGAGAGAGACTAAGAGCTAAAAAGACCAATAAATTCGAACCCCGATGTAAATGAACAAATCTTAAGAGAGTTGGCAGAGATGAGAGGAATGTTGAACAATAGAAGAGGAGGAGGAAGAAGGCAATTTGATGAGGCCATCGAAGAGGCTGCGAAAACCCCTTTACGCTAGAGGTGCGTTAGGAGGAATACCCCCAAAGTGCAATTTACCCGCATTAACCAAAGATTTTTGATGGAACAACTTGCGCAATACAACACATCAAAGCGTATGTGAGATGTATGCTAAGTTGGGAAAATCATGACGCCATATTGTGCAAATATTTCGCATCAAGTTTAACAGAGAAGCATTGAAATGGTTTGAGGGTTTACCAAGAAACACAATCACGTCATTCAACCATTTACAAGCTATATTCTTAGGGGCATATATAAGTAACAACTCCCGCGACCGGGAATTGAAGATGTATTTGGGATGAAACAAAGAGTTGGCGAAAGTTTAAGACACTTAAGCGTGAGATGGAGGACGATGTGTAGCGAGATGGCTGGACAAGTGGATGAAAGATATCTCATTTTATCATTCATAAACGCTATGTTCGCAACCAATTTGTTATATATTCAAATCTTTAGAGTTAAGAATACAATTACAATGACTGAGTTGCGAGAACTTCAGGAGGAATATATTGCTTTAGAGGAAAGGCAAAACGAGATGGAATCATACCCAGTTGCGAATACAAATTCAAACGATGCGAATGCAAGCTTATTACCCAAGTTGATAAACATAGTGGCGAGCACTTCGCAAGGGCAACAAGAAAAGATAATAGATGATGGACAGCCAAAGATAGTAGCTATGGAAGCCGTGATCAGGAAGAGTTTGAAAGAGAAAGGAACTACTACAACCGTGGCGGCAATAACAAAATTCAAAGACTTGATCATCCACAAGAAACTTATGGAAGTCGAAGGCAGAATTATCATGGAGGGCAGCGAAGTCACAGAGTAGTGTGGGAGGAAATCAAAATGCCACCATTAAATACTAGTGTTGAAAAAATATGGGAAGCTATACTCTTGATGGAAAACATACCTGCGCCATGGAACATGGGGAATGAGCCACCACCAAGTGATAGAAGTCACGAGTTCTGTTCTTACCACCGCTTTCATGGACACTTAACAAATAACTGCAGAAATATAAAAAGAATCATCCTCATAATGATTGACCAAGGAAAGCTGAGTCATTTTCTAAAAAGTGAAGAGAAGGTTCAACCATTACCACCACCGCCTTAAATGCACAGTAACAAATTCAGCAAAGGGGAAAAAACATTCGTAATAGAAGTTGGATCGAAAGCTAAAATTTGTTTTGCAACTCCATTGTACACTCATATCGAACAATTGAATATTTTCATGATAATGTTCTCGTGTAGGGTTTTCGTGAGGGATGCGATAATAAAGAAGTGATGAACATTGCGAAGACATCGCAGCTTAAAAGAATGGCAAATGCAGATTATTTCTTTCACCGCAGAAGAGATTCCTGGAAGGCAGAGAGACGCATGATAGCCCATTTGGTTGTAAAATTGGAAATTAATCCAAAACCCGTAGATGGCGAAGACGATGAAGCGTAGAATTTTTGGGCGATCAATAGAATCTTAATTGATACGGGAGCTCAAGAATATTCTTTTCTACCATACTTACAAGACTATGGGTGGGAAGGATGAAGAATTGATACCTTCGACGTATAAAATATATGGTTTCAATGGCACAACGAATAAGCCTAAAGGAGAAGTTCATATGAGAATACCCTTGCAAGGATTATCAACGGAAATTTTGTTCTGTGTAGTCGATGTGGAGTCCCCTTATAATTCATTGATCGGAAGGCCATGGTTGCACGAAATTCTGGGCGTAGCGTCGACTTATCATCAGTGCATAAAGTTTCCTCATCCTAGCGGTGTCGGAATTATAAAGGGAGATTGGACGGAAGGACAAAAATGCTATGAGATTGACGTGGAGAGTTGCGAGGAGAGAGCTGCAAAAAGAAAGGGCTGGAAGCAACATACAAAAGATGAACAAAGAAGAGAAAGGTTGATGGTGGATACCATCGATGTAAGAGGAGAAGATACATTGCGAAGCAAGTGCATGAAAACAGTTGAAAATTATGATGGAAAGGAATCATTAAGAGATTTGAATGGTGCAGAAGCAGAGAGCAGCAGGAGCAAAAAGTTTAAGAAATGAATAAACAATAATTGAAGAAGAAATACGCGAGAATCTCGCCATCAAGAATGTATGAAAATATGATTGAAGAATTGAAAAACAAAAATGAGTAAATAAAATAAGATTGTGCGATAGCTTCGCAAACAAAATAACAAGAGAAAACCAAAAATGAATGATTGAATGAATTAACAAAAATGAAAGAGTGAGTGAATGGGACGAACCTTTATGGCGTACACCCTAGGTCGCGAATGATATTTCGCAAGAGGCAAATGTAAGACCTAAAGTGCGTCATATAAGGGGGTATCTCTTGACATGGCTCAGTGAAAAGGTTATACCGCTCCTGGAACCCGAGTCATGGAGATTTGGGGCCCATGAAAGCCTATCCAGGAGAGATACCTTGGATTTCCAACTATATATATAAGGTTATACCCCGGTTGGATGCCCGAGGGTCTCTTCCAAGGAGTCAGTGTATGCTCAAGGCGCTGGGGTACACGGTTGAGCCAAGAGTGCCCGGGGCATTTGAAGTGTCTCGGCCATTCTTGGCAAGTCTTGGCATATGTTGCACTCGGCCTCAAGAAAACTCCACTTAGGTGCGATCTCGTAACCATAAACCATATAGGTATAAGGGATAAGAGGCTGCGAAAACAACTGGTTGTTGTTAAGACCAGGATGGGAGGAGCTAGTCTTTTATGGCCGATGTACGCCTCCTTGAAGAGGCAACCAGGGAGATGATAAGGCGGCACCCTCCATTAGGGAGATGATAAGTGTCACAAGACGGCAATGTCATGGGGCTTTATATTCAAAAGAACATTTAGGCCTGTCATATTGTCGCAAAAAATGAAATATGATAAGACAAGAGGCAAAAATACTAAAGAAATGATAAGACAAGATCAATGGGTCATTACATGAAAGTGTAAGGATGTCCTGCGATCTTGTCGCAAGACGTCAATGTCATGGGGCTTTATATTCGAAAGAACATTTAAACAATGTCATATTGATGCAAAATTGATGCAAAAGGGGTGGCAAAATAAGACCTTTACCTAGGAAGGCAAAATAAGACCACACAAAAACAATGATAAGACAAGATCAATGCGTCATTACATGAAAATGTAAAGACGTCCCCGCGATTTTGTCGCAATGATGAACTTCAACGTAAATGATGATAAAATAAACACAAGAAATCGAGTAAGCAAACAAGCTTGCGAGTACGATTATATTTCTTCATTTATCTGTGAAGAGTCAGCAACAGCAGTTGCGAAATTAAGAAGTATCAATACTTGAAGATTATGGATTTGATTTATCTCATATGAAAATAAATAACAGAGGCAAGTATGGGAATGATTAGAATTAAAACTTGTTATTTATTTTCATATGATAAATTTACAATGAGAGATTACAAAATGGAAGGTTAAAGGGATAAATATACAAATATCACAAGAAGAGAAAGGAAAATGGAACAATCTAGCAACTTATTCTTCTTTATCAGATTCTTCTTCTTCTTCGCTTACATCACTATCAGAGACATCTGAGCAAAGCATATTATCAGGAATTTCATCAAGAAGACAAGGATATGAAGAAAGAGGAATGTCGTGATCATTACAAATCTGTTCAATAGTTTGGTTGCGAAAACGAACAACATCATTATTGAAATTCGCTACAGTAGTTTGTAGTTGCTTCTTTATCTTAGAATATTTGTCATTGCGAAGAGAGAAGTCTTTTGCAAGTTGCGCTTTCTCAGATTCAAGTTCCTTGATTCTAGTTTGAAATCTCTTCTCGGATTCTCGTGAACAAGTGACAATGAGTTAGTGACTTAATAACAGATTTCGTAAAAGAAGTGGAAAAATAATGAAGAATAGTAAAACAACCTTCTCTGTCAGAAATCATATCTTTAACCAAGGCATTATGCTCAACATGAAGACTGACGTTAACACCTAAGTTATTTCTGGCATTATCTAAAACCTTCGCAGGCCAATCGAATTCATCATCATTATTTATAACAAGAAGTGAACGAATTTGATTTTCTCGCTCATTAAGTATGGCATTTTGGCGAAGGGATTCATCTCGTTCAATTTGGACTTCAAGAATAGTTTTTTGGAATTTTGCTAATGCTTGTGCACCTTGATTAGCAATGCGATCCTTATCATCTATGAGGTTGCTAATCTTTTTCCTTAGAATACTATTACTCTCCTGGGAGTCAAGATATAAACGTTTAAATCGGTTGGCTAAACCTAAACTAGATCTATGCTCAATTTCTAAAAGATGAAATTTGGTTCGAAGTTCATTTAATGAGAGAGAATTAGTCTTGTTTGAAGAACTACTTAAAGATTCATTGAAATGAGCGAGAAAAGCATCATCATCCATGGGTTCAGGGAATTAATGGAGAAGGATGGCTTCGTCAGAAAGATTATAAATGTCTGCGAAAATAATAAGTCATGCAAAGGAAAATAAACGGCAAAATAGAAATAGAAGAAAGAAAGAGGGTGTTATACCATAAAGTTGCTGATTAGCACTTTGAAGTGTAGATATTTTGTCTTTCTGGGAAGAAGACTCAACTTCCAACTGTTGGATTTTAGCATCCTTCTTGCGAGATGTTGCGACTTCAATTTCTAGCTCTTTGTTCTTCTCTTTAAGTTGAAGATTTTTCTTCTCAAAGTTGTTACGTCTTCTCTCGAGGTCTGAGGCAACAACAAAGGAAGCTCTCCCAGACTATAAAAGAAAGTAAAGAAATTGTTAAGATAAAGTTTATAATCGAAATCGCAAAATATGAACATAGCAAAGCACTGAGTGCATTTAAAAGACTGGTAGTCATTGTTCGGGAAACTCCGCGAAAAGATTCATTATCCTCTAACAGGGGGGGCATCGCAAATTTTAGCGAGAGCTTCACAAGTAGCAGATAAATGATCATCTCATAATCCTTGCATAGAATCGGAGAAGACACTGGACAATTGCGCCATAGCAGAAGTGAACGAATGATTCTCCTTCGCAGAGGAAGTATCAACCTCATTTTCACCTTCGTCAGAACTCTCGCTGGTTCGGGAACTAGAACGAGAAGAGGGATGGATTTTCCGTTTTTTAGAAGATGGAGCAGAAAATTTATCCTTGCGAAGAGTAATTTTAGTCTTGCCCTTAACCTTCGCAGCTTCGGGAATGACAATTTCTTCAATAACCTTCGCACACGAATGAAGATAAGAAACAGAGGCAACAATATTGTTAAAAATAACAAAAGAAAGTATTTCTTACTTCATCCGTGATTGATCGGAGTATCGCTAGAGTACTCTCCTTGGGACGTCTTTTATAATTCCTTTTCAATTTGGCAATCTGAAAATTTTACAAGTCTAGTAAATATGAGAGGAAGGAAATATCGCAAAGCAAACCTGAAATAGGAAGTATACCTCTTTTGCCTTCTCAGGCCACTTAAATTTCCAAGGACAATAGTTTGCGAGATTCGCAGGGAGTGTATGCGAACCTGCAATATAAGGTCCACTCAAAAACAGAGGAACAACCCACCACTTCTCATCTTTGGAATACCGAGGAACGTTATTTTTGCCCGAGTGCCAGTCAATATCTTGCATGAGCAGCTTATCATTTGGAAATATTATCTTTTCTCTTCAATCGAGCACCCAAATGAGATTTATCATTTCTCATATTTATTACTTCATAATTTACAAAAAAGTTTTCCAAAGTATATTTCAACCGTCTATTTCTAAATCCGCGAATTTAGGATCTTTGACATCATCGGGATATAAAGACCCTTGCCAGCGCCACGGTTGGCGAATTCAAGCATAAGACGGATGCAATCACCGCTTAGTTGATAAATTGCTCGCGAGAATTTCTCGTGAGCAAGAATCTCATAAAATAAAGGTATCTCGGGATTGTAGAGAGGAATGGGAAGACCTGCGAGGATTTGACCTAGCGAGACTATGATTTTCTGATCATCACACTGATGATCAGAAAACAACCTTGCAGAAAGTATAGATGAAGATTCTTGATCAGGAATGGTTGATAGGACGAAGCCCTTCTCTTGTAAATTCTTTTGAGTTTCATTAAAAAGGGATTTGTATGTACGACCAAGTGAAGCCATTTTTAGAGTATGGGAATGATTAGAAAATTGAAGATCAAGAGAAAACAAAGAAGGGAAGATTTACAGCAGCAGAAACGCAAATTGCGGAGGAAGAGAAGTTGCAGAGGGAAAATAAAAGAGAAGAAGAGAAGGGTGAGAAGATTATATATATAGAGGGAAGAATCCTCGAGAAGGCAAATGCATTTAATGCGAGATGGGACGTGAATGGTCAAGAATAAACGGTTGAAAGAGACGTGTCAAGAAAGGAATGGAAGAAGAAACACTTGTAATAAATTCCGTATGGGAGTGAAACAGATAAAGATGAACAATGGCGAGATAAAGACCCCTTGCCAGCGCCACGGTTGGCGAATTCAAGCATAAGACGGATGCAATCACCGCTTAGTTGATAAATTGCTCACGAGAATTTCTCGTGAGCAAGAATCTCATAAAATAAAGGTATCTCGGGATTGTAGAGAGGAATGGGAAGACCTGCGAGGATTTGACCTAGTGAGACTATGATTTTTGATCATCACACCGATGATCGGAAAACAACTATCGAAAGTATAGATGAAGATTCTTGATCGGGAATGGTTGATAGGATGAAGCCCTTCTCTTGTAAATTCTTTTGAGTTTCATTAAAAGGGATTTGTATGTACGACCAAGTGAAGCCATTTTTAGAGTAGGGGAATGATTAGAAAATTGAAGATCAAGAGAAAACAAAGAAGGGAAGATTTACGAGAAACGTAAATTACGGAGGAAGAGAAGTTGCAGAGGAAAATAAAAGAGAAGAAGAGAAGGGTGAGAAGATTATATATAGAGGAAGAATCCTCGAGAAGGCAAATGCATTTAATGCGAGATGGGGCGTGAATGGTCAAGAATAAACGGTTGAAAGAGACGTGTCAAGAAAGGAATGGAAGAAGAAACACTTGTAATAAATTAAAATACGGAGTGAAAAACAGAGATAAAGATGAACAATGGCGAGATAAAGATGAACAATTGCGGCATTTTAAAATATTGGTTCTCATGACATTCTCTCCTTCGCAGAGAAGACATGAGAAGAGGCAAGATGTAGGATCAGAATATCGCGACATCAATACTTCGCGAGATTAATAAATGGCGACATTGCGGGGAGTCGGGGAAGTAAAATAAATGACGCAATGAATGACGACAGGCGAGAACACGAGAAAGATATGAAAATATGGCGAAAGTTTAATAGCATCGCGAGATTGTATACTTATACGCTTGCGATATTTCGCAAGCCATTTCGAAAATAAAGGACAATTTTAGTTTGTCATCCACCAATGTACTATCCATATAAAGGGTTGAGTAAGTCTGTTGAAGGAGAGTTCTTTTTGAATTGTTAAGCAAGTCTTTTGGAGAGAGAAAGTTTTAGAGTGATTGTAATTCTTTAACTCATTTCTATTTCATATTGTAAAGATTCAAACATTTGATCAATAAAAAATCATAATCATTCATCTAAAAATGAATTAATTGTATAAATTCTAGTGAGGGGTGTAGTGTTGGATTTCCTGCAACTACACGTACGACTGGCTATTAGCCAGTAATACAACACACTCCTGATAATTGCTTCGGCGTAACCTAAACTGTAAAGGCACATTTAGAATTACGGAAAAATGACAAAAAAAACTATTAAAAAAAAAACGATTTGTGCTTCAATCACTGCACATGCATCTAGTGTCCACTATAATACTCGTTGTCGAATAATAGCATTTTATGGGCAGGGCGTGTAGTACTAAAGATGGTTCTTTTACACCTAATTAGATACATTATTTTGGAAACCAAAAATAGGCTTTTTTTGTTGTTTCTATCAAAATCTTGATTTTTAGATAATTTTTTTAGAATGGTTCTTATAGTAGAAAAGAAACACCTTAGAGTAGACAACAACGATTAACCAAGAAAGTTACAAGTTCAAAGATTCAATAAGTAAATTATCGATGAACTGTGCTCCACAAATCCCTAAAGTAAACTCATTCAATAATCATAACCGAGTTCACTAAAAACTACATGGTCTATAGAGAACGATTCTCTCGCAACAAGGGTAGAAAGCGTGTAGAGGAATTAAAGGTATATGTTACCGGAAGTCCTCTATGTATAGTGATTATTAAGGTGAGATTGCTTAAAGATTAAGCAAATAATTCTTGCAACCCAAGTATATCAATATAGTCAAGAATGTTCTAGACAATGTTTATTTATATAAGTGGTATAAATTATTCACTGGTAATTTACCAAAGTAACTCACCTCTAAGTGCATATTTTATATAATTTTGGGAAAAAATTAGCTTCCTAGCAAAGAGCCTAGTTAAAGATTTTGATACCTTAATCTTTGATAAGTTCGTCTTCCTTATGAAAGAAGGAAAGTGCATCTCTTTTCAAAATAAGTTCATGGATGGACTACTGTGATTCGCGGCGTAATTATATCCACGAACTACAAGTGAGTTTAGAGTTCGAGAACGTCGAAACTTGATTCGAATCGCGAATGGAAAAATTCAGTCAGGTGGAGTAAAAAAAAAAAAAAAGTTCACCGTTCAGTAACTTCTCAAACTTAACACAGTTTGCAAACTGGAAAATATAATCCACTAACAAGTTATAAGTTTAGATTTAGGAACTTCCTATGCTGATTCGCGAACTGAAAAATCCACTTCGTAAACTGAAGTTCGGGATCTTCATATACAAAAACGTTTTGCGAACTAACCATTAACATGGTAACTCATTAGAACTATATCCACTTGTGTCCTAATACATGGTAAGTATAAACTTATGCATTTAGAAATAAGACAAATGTTTAAAAAGCTAATCTTGCGGTAATATCCTGCTTTGTATATGATTGGTACTAAAGTCTTTGGCTATGTTTGGAATTGATAGATAAGTAGATAAGATTTCAAATGAAAATCGCACTTTACCATAAACTATGATGATGAAGTTCTTGAAGGATATTCAATCTTCAGTTTTCAAAGGTATCCGGTAATCTTGAACTCAACTACATAACATAATCTAGTACAAAACAGACTTCTAGAATAAATTAATAATTATATTTTTGGCATTTAAATTTGATAACTAACTTGACATACCAATGCCAGTGGGTTCAGCCAAATAACATTCTAACAGTGTGAGTTATATAAGTATTAGATCGGGGTGACTCAAAAACCTAGAATAAAGAGAGTACAAAACAAAATTGAGGAAATTATAATCAAAATCAACACAACATGCATATTATCTTAATGTATATTTATTATATGCATTGTTAATAATTTAATTTTAAAAATATAATATATTAAAAACATAATAAATATGAAAACAGGACATTTCTTCATAGAAAAAAAGTGGAAGAGTATATA
>JAJJWW010011143.1:0-75207 GCA_023531295.1 Papaver armeniacum
TTTGCTTTGGGCATCCTTAAGGTCAGGGCCGGCCCTGGTTCCTCCATTTATGCACTCAATAACTCAACATATCATCTTTTTATGGATTTCTTTTTATGCTGTCTGGTTTCTGAATTCTGATAACGGAATTATAAGCTTGAAGTAACTCATATATGTGTAGGATGATGTTTTATGAGCTCAATCAGTAGGTATAAAGTTGCTTGGAAAACTGTGATGTTTGGTTCATTCACATGGATAAAATGACCTCTAGTTCGTTTTTGTTTTGGTGCTTGATTATTTCGCAAATCTGGTTCTCTTTCTCTTTCTTATATAGTACGGTGTGTGTCTTAATTAACCAAGCAAAAACCTGTCGTAACTTATAGAATGTTCTTCTTTTTTCAATATTTAGCTGTTTAAAGTCTTTACAAGAGGGGGACTCCGATGAGTTTTACAAGAAGCTTATAGATTCAAAGCAGGTGATGATGATTGTCCATCAATCTGTTTTTGTCTTTTCATCATGTTAAATTTCCTTGCTCATCAGTCTTTGTTTTTATGTTAGGGACTTGTTTTATCGATCCATCATGCAAGCAAAGAGAGTACTGAATATATCTACTCCACAATAGTTAAACTTCAGGTTCAGAATCTTTAAACCAGTATAAATATTTTCAGCCTCTATCTTAGCAAATTTGACACTTCATTTTAACAACCATCCTGCAGATCTTAAACCATCTTGGCATGGCTTGGGACTTACGGTGGAATCCATCTTCTCATAAAGAAACAAAATTGTATTTTGTGAAGCCAAAAGTTCTTTCTGAACCTACCATTCCTGCCATGGATCAGGTATCATTTTCTGTTTTAATCAATATTGGAATTTAGGTCACATTAGCCCTGAATAAATCTAGGTCTTCCTTTTTATCTTGTTTCTGAGGCTTGTATGTTATCAATCTACACAAAAACCGGATCTGAATTACAGTCTTGTTTTAATTCAGATGGAACTGCTGAATATGGATTGGAGATTCATTTTGAATCAGACACAAGTTCATATGACTTTGTTAGAACCGTTTATCGCATTCAGGCGAGTTCTACTTCAAATTTTGAATTGCAAGGACTCCACAATACAGCATCATTTGGAATCTGCTTCAACTCTCCGGAAGGTTGTCAACATTACCTTAAAAGTTGTCATTTACATATTATGACACCGGGGATCTTCTTTTTATGTCATTTTTGATGTTTACAGGGCGGTAGATTTTCCTTAGCTGCTGCAGCTTTACACGAGTTTAAGTTGCTCAGTTCTGGAACCGAAGGACAAAATTCAACTTCAGACATATGTTTGACGGGAAGGGTACGCTGTTCTTGTAGTTTCCTTTTGTATTAGAACAATTATAGTTTTGAAGGGTTGTATGCACGAGCCAACAACACAACAACTTGCACATGACCCTATATATACAACATCAGCTACCTGTGTCATAGGACTGAGCATTTGCTACATTCAAGAAATACTTCTAAAGAACCAGGCCTTTGTTTTTGCAGGGTTGATGTTACTAGAAGTTGCAAGATTTCTTGGTCGCAGTTGGTGGAACTTGTAGCAAAATTGTTTCTTTGCCTAGAAATGTTATCAAAATGCCTAGTTTGAGCAACTATGTACATCTGAACCGTAAAAGTACGACTGTTAAGCCTAATTTAGCTGTGCATTTGCTTCCTGGATGCCTCTTTGCCTTCTCATTTATATTCCAGTTATGACCTTGATGAGGGAGTGGTTTCTATGTTATTACTTGATGATCTTGTATGTATAACAGCTTGAAGAAGCTAAGTTGCTACGTGCCCAAGGTCAACATGAGATGGCTATTAATCTTGCAAAATACGTCTTACACAATAACAAGGTGAACAGAGAAGCTTCAAATGTATATCGGTTGGTTGGAAAGTGGTTGGCTGAAACTCGATCTAGCAAGTAAAAAATACTTTTCACTACCACTGGTATGTTTGGTAAAGACTCTAATATGCATCACAGAGAGCTGATATATCTCTTTTACCTTTGCAATGATGCAGCTCAAGGACAATTTTGGAGCAGTACCTTAAACCTGCAGTGGAGCTCGCTGAGCCTAAAAAAAGTGTAGACAAGAAGTGTATACAGAGACAGTGCCAAACACATTTTCATCTTGCACACTATTCTGATGCTCTATTTAGAAGTTATGAAGAAAGGCTCGTCTCTAATGAATGGCAAGCGGCATTGCGACTGAGAAAGCACAAGGTACCTGTGTTGTGAGTGCACTCTGATTAATGGTGATGATATTATGCAATTCCATTTTATATGTTAGTTGAAATTTGTGCAGACAAGGAGCTTGAAGTACTTATCAAACGACTAAAAACTTCAACGAAGGCAAGTACCACCTTTTAATGCCACTTTTCCTGGTGTACTGCCATTCGTTACCTTCTTGTGGGAGATAAGTTATTGTTGAATTCTTGTTTTTCACTTTTGACACTTTTCTCAATGTATTCTGTAGGCAGAAAAGATGGATTTGTCGATAAAAATACAGGAATTGCAAAAGCAGCTCACAATGGATAAGAGGGAGGCTGAAAAGCTGCAGGTATAATATAAACGGTCTTGTTAATTTAGAAAAAGCTAGCATGGATTGATGATGTATGCTTACCAAATAACATGTATCTTAGTGGTTGGCGTGTAGTGAGCTTAAGGTCATGGGTCGAGTCCTTCACAATAAATAAAATAAATAAAAAACAAAAAAAAAAGGTTCGTGTAAGCATGATCTCCTTAATTTGACCTTGATGCACACCTTTCTGTTAATGTTATTAACACCTCACAACACCAAAGGAGATAATCATCAACACTTAAGAAATCAGCACAATTCTCTGTTAATGCTGTAGAGAGTAGACGCTTTACAAGACGAGATTAGTGAGTGAGGTGGATGGCTGGATGGTGACATCTACTATGCTCTAAAATTAATAGAATTAATAGACCTACCTGAAAATTACTCAAAAGTAATATGTACCGAGGAAGTTTTATGTACTAAGTTGATCTAAATCAAAAATAGAAAGCAGTCGAGCTGAAACTTTAGTAGAATTTTTTAGCTAGTTAAAGTATTAGGGTTGTCCATTTGGACCATTATTATATGTAGAATACTTGTTTGATTTGTTTGTTGCAATTTTTCTTCTCAGGATGACAGGGACAATTTCCTCACCTTAGCATTGGAGGGATATCAACGTTCTTTGGTCATAGGAGATAAATATGACGTCAGAGTGGTATGTGCCTATTAGAATATCATCTATATTGAATTTAGAGTTCGATGAAGAACTTAGAGCAGTTCACTGCTCACAAATGCGTGGATAATTATACATGATGTAAAATATTTAGAATATGAAATGTCACTTTTTTTTTTTATTCTAGTCGTCTCACACGATCTTTGTTAATTATTATCATAATGTCCAGCATTCCCACATTTTTCCTAGTAATAAAAATGTTCTTCTCCAGCTTTCTCCAAATTTAGTTGGTTCCAAAATTCATATGAAGGAATGCCTAAGATACTTCGGCTATGTCATATTCAGGTGTTTCGACTTGTTTCTCTGTGGTTCAGTCTGTCTTCAAGGCAAAACGTTGTGAATGCCATGCTTAGTGCAGTAAAGGAAGTAAGTGTTCAAACACAAACTGAGTACCTTTTTTATATTGGATAATTATATCTTTTTTTTTTTTTTTTTTCTAGTATTAAATAAGAAGAGTTCATTAGTTTCTGTAGCAAGAAATTTTATACTCTTGTTCAAACATCTTTGCAGGTCCAGTCTTACAAATTTATTCCACTGGTTTATCAAATTGCATCGAGAATGGGTAGTTCGAAAGATGGACAAGGGCGGCATAGTTTTCAGGTATATCAGATGATATTCATTTGCTCATTTGAGTAAAAGATATGGCAACTTTCTATTTATCAAAGACACTTGTGCCTTGATGCAGTATGCTTTGGTCTCTCTTGTGAAGATGGTCATTGACCATCCGTACCATACAATACTGCAGGTGTGGACATTAAACTTATATTAACTTAAAAATGAATCAGTGTTTACTCACTCTTGTTTTGTTATAGTAATTCCTAGTCATAGATTGCTTCAATCAATAATGGTTTTCATGCAAATTTTTTGCATCAGCTTCTGGCCCTAGCAAATGGTGACGAGTCAAGGACAAACAACGCAGTAGAAACTCATTTGTGGTGGACATGGATAAGAAGCTAGCAGCTGAAAATCTTTTAGGCAATTATCTGCTCACCATGGTGCTATTATTAGACAGGTAATACCACCCACTTTAAACCTTAATCGAGTCAGATATATTTCTATATCATTCTGATTTATAAATATATATAAAGTTATAGATGAAGCAGATGGTGGAGATATACATTAAACTGGCTGAGTTAGAAACAAAGAGAGAGGTTGGTTATTTGGTTACATAGTTATTCCATCTGTGACATATGAAGCAACACTTCGATATTTGTTCTAATCTTATAATATTAGCGTAATCTTTGTGTCAGTGACATAAAGATTTCATCTCTTTGTTGGTTCAACTATCTAACCATATAACTTCTACAGGATACAAACAAAAGGATACCGCTACCTAGAGATATCCGAAGCCTTCGACAACTGGAACTTGTAAGAGCATTTCTGTACTTATATGAAAGAAAATGATAACGTTTCGATTTTACCTACTGAAACTCTGCAAGCTGATGACAAAATGTTTAACCCCATGATTAATCTTTGGCACATCTCACTTTCAGGTACCTGTAGTAACAGCTACATTCCAAGTGGACCCTAGCTGTCAGTACCCTGAAGGATCTTTTCCGCACTTCAAGGGATTAGCCGATTCTGTCATGTATGCAATTAGTTTAGCAGTTACATATTTTGCGATGTTCTTTTTTTTATCGGCAAAGAAAAATAAAATGATTCAAAATGGCAAGAGGGTAGAAAAGGCTTGTACCACCCTTGAGAGAAATACAAAAACAAACGAAAACAAAACTAGTAACAGGCTACTAGCTTATGATGAAGGAGGATCTAAATAAGCTCTTACATCAATTAAACTGCAAGACTCAAACTCCTTAATAACTAGGGACCAAGTGAAAAGATGATATTTTGCGATGTTGAAATCACGTTCTTAAATTTTCATGCATTGTCTGAGACTATGCAGGGTAATGAATGGTATAAATGCTCCAAAGGTGGTCGGTCATATGCATGGGCTCTGATGGTCGCAAGTATCGTCAACTAGCAAAATCTGGAAATGACGACCTACGACAAAATGCTGTAAGAGTTCAAACTATGTCTATTTTGTATCTTCATTTCGTTTGCAGCGAGGTTTGTGCGTGGCAATTGTATTTCCTGATCAAAGAGAAAATACAGCAATAATATCTGAAGTATAACTTGTACAGTTTTAGTTCTCAATATTTTGCGCAGACTTTAGGTTATTAACATTACATTTATGATCAGTACTTGGTAATTCCTCTATGATGCTTACGTATTGATGGTTGTACAGGTCATGGAGCAGTTTTTTGGTTTGGTAAACACTTTTCTGCAGAACCACCGCGACACATGGAGAAGGAGAATAGGAATTCGCACATACAAGGCCGAATTTAGGAGGCCTTCTATATGGTGAGTTTAAATGTTTTCATATTAATACTGATTTAGCTTGCAAACGTTTTTGATAGAATGGAGGAGTAATTGACAAGCGGGTATGTGAGGTGGGAGCAATTAAACTTGCTCAGATGTTGTTTGATAAAAAGCCTGAGAAGGATTTTTATCTTGCATTGTTCTAATAGATGGGTACTAAGTGTGGAAAGGTTGAGATTGCTCTTGAAGATTTTGATAACATGTCAGGCAGGAATTCGGTCTCTTAGGATGCAAAGACTAATTGTTACATGTCGTTGGTACTTGGTAAAGATGGTGTTACTTTGTTGTGGGGTTTGGCTAAAAAATAGCAAGGTAAGAAATTGTATTCACATGATACAGGTAGTATTGTCCATGCTTTGTGTTTTAGTCCAAATATTTTAGTGGGAACGTACAAGGAAGAGTGGAACTGATTATAAATGTGTGTGTTTAGAGAAATCATTTGAAGTGCATACCTTGTGGATTGTATTATCCAACTATGCGCATGTGAGGGAAAGTTGCAATTAAGCTCTTCGAGGCAATGCAGAAACTTATAATGATTAACACCGGAACGGACCACGTTTGCAGTTTTGCTTAGTGCATGTCCTCTGAAAGGTCCGATAAGAAGTAAGTTGTAACCTTAAAACTTATTTGTTTTCTTCTAATCCAGGTGGCTTATTATGTTGCTGCCTTGAACTTAGAACAATAGAATTAATATGCAACCAATTTGATTGAATGAGAAAGATATTTCAACGGAGAATTTTAGTGAACTCAATTTCATATTTTAAAAAAAAAAAGTAAAAAAACTGTATAATCAATTCAGGTTAGAGTGGGGAGTAGCTGAAAGCTTGAAGTAGGATCCAACCAAATGAAAACTACTCTTACAGCAGTACTTGGGGAGGTATTGCAGGATCTGTGGCATAGGCAGGATTTTTCTGTTTTGTGGTTATGTTTATTTCCTAACAAGACTATCTCAAGAATTACCAAATCGAGGTATTTTGATAGTAGTTTTGCCGTTATGTATTTTGTTTTCCGTGTACTACGACTTTCAATGATGTGAGAATTAGCCCTGTAACTTTGACGGAAGTTCTTAGCGTTGGACGAACATTTTCCGACACTTTCTTCATATGCGATTTTTTTTTTACTAAACTTCAAACGTGATGGATTATTGCTTCTTGATATGTATGTTATGTAACACCCCACTTCGAATTCTAGGTCGGCCGCCCTAAAATCCCAAGTGTGGTATACTCATGGACCATTTTACACACTCAAACCGTCATACCAACAAATGGAGATCGGGCTATTGTATGGAGCACATTGACAATAATCCATAAATAAAAGAATTTATTTAAAAGAAATTGACAAGGAAAATCATAAATTAAAATAAATAGTTTTAGAAATAAAAATAATCCTCGACTCGCAGTCTACTCTAAAATAAAGGGAAAGAATTTATTTAAAAGAAACAAAGTCGGTCTTTAAGAGAATTCAATAAAACATTTAGCTAAGCACCTTAAATAGTAACGAAGTAGCTTTTGTTGCTCCACGGTCATGGTCTCCTGAAAAATAGTAAGTTGGGTCAGACCCCAACTAAAAGTAGGCTTTCACATCCTTGTAACCTTTATGGATAATCTGATAAGTCCTAAATAACTCATAAAGACTAGAAGAAAAAGAAAATATTTTTATGAAATACATTTTACTTAAAACGTCACGAAATGAGAGTAACGTAGATTAGCGAAAAATAAGTCTATAATGGTAAAAACACAAAAATAGGTTAATGAGTGATAAAACTGAACAGTAAAAGAAACAAGTTCAGGAAAATTGCCCATTCCCCGGTCCTATATCTTACTGACTGCCCCTCTCTAGTCTCTTAGCCTAACCGTTCGATAAAAAGTAACCAGCCCTTGTGTAGTCCACCTAGTTCTCCTACCTTGCGCCGGAGAACATGGTGTTGTCGAACCCATCCAAAGATAATAGATCCATATCTTTAGGCGACCCCGCGGTCATCGCCGTGACATTTATGGGTATCGAGACAACTACGGGCAACAATCAACACAAATACAAATTAACTTCGTATACAACTCTTGCTGCCAACTGTTAGTCTACAACATCTATAATATCACCCTAACTATTGGCAGAGCAACAACACATATAGCAGTACCACCACTGCCCAAATGACAGTCCCACATACAACATTTCATCACCACTGGTGCACTAAAACAACCGAACTCATCAATTGAATATTAATTCAAACAAGGGCTCAAAAGCCGGAAACGGAAATGTAAGTATAAAGTGCCTTCTAATTGTGCTAGTGGTTGACCAAACACCGATGTTTTACTTAGTTTGCTGCAAACTCCAAATTCTCATTCCAAAGACACATCTATGGAGTTACCAATTAATTTAGCCATCCGTTCTCAGTATATTTTCAGAAAATGTAATCTTAAAACTTAGTATGCTTACAAGAAATGACATCTTAAAATAATGTAAAAAGCTTACCAAACTCAAGCTAACTAAATACTAGATCACATGATACTAAACCAGGGATAAGGCACATTCACTTAATTAGACGAGGCTCTGGACTTAGCAGTTCCTCAAGATACAGACAGAGATATTGTCCTAGTTAGGTTCGATTAGGACTAATCTAGAGGTTAGCGTAGCAGTATAAGCAGGACGTATTTAGATCGATCTCAAAACATAATACCTGAGAAAAATACAAGGCTAGATTGTGTGTCCACTGATAATACGATGTATCACAATCGGTGAAAATGAGGAATTTAAAAACATTTTCAAAAAGGATGTATGTTAATCCAAGGTTTACTAGTACCATTGATTCGATAAAACAAAACATAGACTTCGTTAGATTAAGCTACAAAAGTTATAAGGGATAGAAAACCTACCTGGTGTCGAGAAGCAACTACTTCTCCTTTAAAAGCTAAAAACGATACCAAGATCAAGAAAAATAGTGTTCTTCTTATCAAATCCCCTCTCATATGCAAAAACGCTAGAAAAAGAAATCTGCCACGAGCCTTCACTTAGTTTTCTATTTCTTTGTTGCGTTCGTACTTGTCGACATAGGAAACCTAATTAATATTTCACCTTCTCTTCTAAAAACGGGAGCACGACTCCAAGCTCTCATTTTCTTTCTTCTTTTCCAAAATCTCACCCCTAAAAGAGCGGCATAACCAGTTTGCCTTCCTCCCTTTTCATTTCTAGGTTTTCCAATTTAACAACTAAAACCTAGATTATTTGGGTGGGCCGATTTAACATACCAAGCCCAACAAAAATCCAAGTAGCCCATAAAACTAGTGTACAATTTATCCTAGAATGAAAAATAGGGGTATTACATGTTATCTAGATGTCTCTTGCTTACTTTGGGGGCTTAATGTATTATATAGTAATGGGAGGCATGACGACATGAAGACTTTTTGTTTGGCTACTAGCATACAAGTTGTCACAAGTAGTTTTCTGTTGTATCTTACATACAAAAATAGACAAGATATACACATTACAAGATAGACACATTACATACAAAAATTGTGTGCAGGTATATGATGTAAATGCGACCCCCATAGTGCAAGCGGTCATCTAGTAGTCCATTGTTACGTGATTTTATATATCGGTGAAATTCTTACGCATGTTGAAAATCAATCGGCTAATTGGATCGATTCCTTCAACTTTGTCACGGATTCCAAATATGAAAATCTTAAGTTTCACCAAGTTTTCATTTCTTGGCAATTTAATATTCTCTATGTTTTTTAGAAATACAAATTGTCTCGGACCTAGACTTATCTACTTGAACGAAGTTCTACAATAGCTTGTAAGTACTCATCTCATTTTTTGACTTACTGTAAAATCCTTGGTTTGTTGCCAGTATTTTTTGATTGGTGTATACAGTTTACCCATTTTTTTTAACCTTACTGCCTACCTCAAGTACCTGTTTTAATTTATACGACCGCCAAAGTCAGTAACCCATTATATTTTATAGCATCCGAAAAGTTAGGTACCCGTTTTAATTTATATGAGTGTTAGTAAGGTACCCGATGCATTTTATACACACTGTCTGAAAGATAATATGTACTACTTTGCTTATAGAGAAGTGAGGCAGGCACACTACAAACGTTAAATGATAGCTATTATTCTGCAGTTTCAGGTCATCCTGATCCTAAAATTAGTTATTTAACAGAACTAAAGTTCAACTCCAATCAAAACGTAAATTTTGTTACTGTTCAATATCTTCGTTTAATAGACACTCATGTTTATTATCTATGCATTTGAAACCCCAAAAAACAAGGAGCATTCACTAACCCACACACCCAAGACTTAGCCAAGAAATATTTGGGAAAAAAGCAGACAAACAAAAATGTTCAACCTAAATCATAAGAACTCAGAAAATTATCAGTGAAGCAATACAATTCAACTACACCGAAAAAAGACAGTAGCTTTAAACTCGTGTTGCCTGCAAGTTAATGTGGGAAACACTACTTTCACTTTCACCTAGTGTAGAAAAATGTGCTCAATAGACTCGCCTCTGAACAACAAAACTTACACAAATTATTAAGACTAACAAGAGTTAAACTGTCGTTGCATTGGAGTCTTCCAACAGATGTGAATAGCATGTCTTAAGATGAACACATTGCTAATCTAAGCACTAAAATATGAGACGCTATTAGAAACAATAAGAAAGGCAGGACACATACCATGTTGTTTCAAAAAAAGCCTCTTCCATCGCAATTTCCTCATTGTGGAGTAGTTGCCAAGCTGAGAACTAGTTGCCATCAACACAATAGCATTTGTTTTCGGACATTATGTAAAGTATGGGTACTCATGCTATAAGATCGAGATCATTCTTCCACTTGTCACGCCCGAAAAGAATATGGGTACTCATGTATTTATCTTCCATGAAATGCTAAATGGAAGTGACAAGTAGGGAGAACATCTACGTCTTCATTGCGGTATGTATCATTGGAGGTTGAGACACCACCATTGAATCTTCTTGGTTGAGACACCGCGAGACTTGCTAAAGGCAACTAACTGCACCAACCCAAATAATATTTTTAAGTAGTGGCGAGCCATTAAAATTACTGGCAGTTGTAAGAAGTTCCTAAAATATATTGCAAACTAAATTTACCTCACTAAGACATGTCCATAAAGCGGTGGCAAGCTGCGGTTAAAGAACAAAAAGAAGCTGGTTTTGAAATGGGGAGGGACACAACATAAGAAAAAACTTAGAATCACTAGAATACCGTAATCCCGCATTGTGACATCGGTAGACTCTATCATGGAGTAGTTTCTATGCACTAACCGAGGCCCTCTTCAATGGCACACAAGCCTCCCATATACTTGCATTATCCACATGATGTAACCTGTCTTGGGCAACCATGTTCATAAGCATCTTCAAAGAAATATCCCCACGGCTTGTTACCATCGAGACAATATTGTGACTCATGTGAATGACCACAGGAACTGAACAAATCAAAGCACTTATTCAAGGATTGAGATTCAATTTGGCTAGCTACCGATTACCTTAAAATCATGTCTAACTAAGAAAAAAAACAACTATATACATTGATAAAATTCTATTTCTTTGTGCAGTTCATCAAACATCCAGTTGAATTCAAAATAAAATCCAGTTGATAAAATTTTCTTTTTAACAATTCATGTTTTCCACACAGGGAGTTTAGGAGTCAAAATCATGGGTTTGAAGAGTTAGGTAATGGTTTATTTGTAGTTGGAATCAATCGAAGATGATGAAAGGTTTGGGTTTTGTTTTTCTATGAGAATCAAGGATGATTGAATTGGATGGATGGAATGATTTTGTGAATGTTTGAATGATGATGGGTTTCTACTACTAGGTCTTAATACACTAATAATCATGATCAAAATTATACTACCGTAACAGAAGATTAAGGAGTAACTACGGTTAAGTTATTAACTATAGTTGAGGAGTAATATTGGCAGGAAAAAATGAAACTTAAGAAATATGAACGGACAACCGATTTTGTCTGTCAATTTTGGTTGACTGAAAAGTTGTCTTTCCATGACCCTTGACCCAATACTTTGGATTTTCATGAGGATTGCTCTGTTTTTTTGTCTCTCTCTTGATGGTTTAGAGAAAATAAGAAGAAAAAAATTCAATTTGAGTTTCTTAGAAAACATAATTGATTATAATAAATTTTCAAAACAACTTTTTCATGTTTATGGAAATAATGGATTTTTTCAATTATAATTAAAATAAACAATTAACGCATATAGAATCCATTAAATGGTATAAATATAGAGGATGATTATTTTATTTTTTGTTAGTGTATAAGCTTTATCTATAATACCTATGTTTGGGAATCATCGTAGGTGTTTTGGATTTTGCTATTATTATAGTGATTTTTTTATTTTTTTTCGAAAAAGAGGCTAGCCTCATTACAATACGCTGATTTAAAATCGGATTTTGTTACACGGACTTGAAGATTTCCAACAATTACAAAGAGTTCAACTAGATAGCATGGATATTCAAACATAATGCGTGAGTTTTAAAGAAACCTAATAACATAGTTGCATGACCAATTCATGAGAAGATTTCCTACCATTCCTGCCCAATTCCTAGGTAACATAACTAGTTTAAGTGACCTTGGCTGGATCAAAAGTAACACATCCAGCTCAAATAATAAACCTATAATCAATAGAATTATTAGAATTTGTAAATCCAACCACTTCTCAAGGGTTTTATCAAAATCATAGTGATGACATGGGTATATTAGGATCCATAGATCCATCCCATTGTCAATGATTTTATAGTAACAGTAACAGAGGTAACCGGTATAATTTAACTCGATTTTCATGTGACGGAATTGACATGGATCGGTTTGGGTCTTCATCTGACTCGGTATTTTAGAACTGCTTGTCGCTGGTGTCTTATGTATCTTTGTATTAACTTATGTATGTGTCTTCAAATATCCTGTTGCTGGTGCCTTTGTTGCCGGTGTCTTTGTTGTTGTTGTGGAGGAAATCATAATTTGAGTCATAGAGCCTGAAGGTGCTTTTGGGGAAGCTTTGATGCTGTTTCTAGGTGAGAGTTTCTTGAATAATCCTTTAAAGCAAGAGCCTGAACTGTTAGATTGAAAAATTATCAGCAAGAACATGTAAAGAACTTGATGAAACTTTCAATAACCCAGGTACAAATCACCCTTTTGATCAACAAACTCTTATGAAAACTTAAACACAACATAAATTAATGTTCCCTTAAAAAAAACTAGATTCGAAATCTAGAAAAGAAGCTAAACTAAAGACCTAGAAAAATTACAGGAAACAAGGAGAAATTGATGAAAATCAGAACCCTAATTGAAGACTACTAAACCGAGATTCAAGTGACTGAAAGAAAAGACTAGGTAAAACTGAATCTACTGATGAAAAATAATACTAAAAAAAAATAAAAAAAAACAGACACAGAAGATGATCTTCCTGGAGTTACCGAAGATGAAAACTATTTCTATGACTTTGATGGAGATGTTGCTGAAGAAAACAACCAACAGATCCGATAAAAGACCTTGAAAAGTAGTATCACCGGAAAACTTAACCAAAAAACGAAGACTATAACTAAAAAGGAAGTCAGAGAGGTAAAAGATTATAGTAAACAAGGTATGGGTGAAGATTTTCCTGCTCAGATCAGCCCCAATGGAGCCGATCTGAGCAAAACACCGTTTAGAAAGTTGGGATTTTCGTCGGAAAAGTGTTATGGAGAAACAGAACTTTTCGTCGGAAAAGTGTTATGGACTAATGGTGAGATGGTGTTATGGAGAAAAGAAAACTTATTTGTTCGCTTACACTTTTCGTCAGAAAAGTTTTATGGACTAACGGTGAGATGGTGTTATGGAGAAATAGAATAATTATTTCATCACTATTATTACAGTGACCAAATTATTTGTTTGCTTACACTGGGATGTTAAAACGTATTGATTGATCATTAGTACGAGAACACATAACTATAGTCGTTATAGTTCATTGTTATGGAAATTTGTGATAGAACTTTTTTTGCATTAGTGAGCAATTTTTGTTCGAAGTTTCTGCTGCGCCAAAATCTGTACAAGCATTAAGCCTGTACAACTACAATGGAGGGAGCAATATATAAAGCTTTTCGAAGAAAAGAAGAGAGCTTCCGGTGTGTCTTTACCAGGTTCTCTCTATGGCCATTTATACATGAAGGTGTGTCACATTCCTATAGAGGGGCCTCACTTGGATTCCTAGTGACCAAAAAGTCGGTTATGGGGTGTCTTTGATGTTATAGTAAATGTCTAAATCACCCTCCATCTAAATATAAAATTAAAAACTAAAAATTAAAACCAAAACCTAATTTTTAATTCAAAAATCTGCTCTTCTTCTTCTTCTAAACTTCCCATTCTTCATCGACCATAAATTTCTCTCTTTTTTCGTTTTCAATTAATTGGTGATTCGAAAACTCATAATAAATCGATTAAAATCTATATTAACGATGCAGAAGAAACAAATTGATAAAAGTGATGGTAATCAACAAGCCAATAAATTTAATTAAGTTTGAAATGGCTAGATTTATTGAAATCATTAGAAAAAAAATTAGGTTTGGGGAAACCAGTTACGGTTAGGTATTCTTAGTTTCTTAACCGTAAACATGTTCTCTGAAACTGTTACGGTTAGGAAACAACAAACTTCTAATCGTAAATAAAAATAAATAAAATTACATGTGTTTGTTACGGTTAGGTTTGTAACCGTAAATAGATTTACTGTTGGATTCAACTATCAAATAACCCAACCGTAAAATATCCTGGATACAAATTTTTTTTTTTAACTAATTTACGGTTGAGTTGGATTGATATCAACGAACCGTAATGATTTTACAGTTGGGATGATTCCAAAATTAACCGTAAACTTTACTGAAATTTAAGTTTTTTTTTTTCTTGAAATCTTTCTATGGTTAGGTTTGGTTAATTAGTTAATGAGTATCAGGAGAAGATTTGTTCAAATCTTACCCTCCGTTTGATTAGGATATACCATGGCAATCCTAAAACATATCCAAACCCACTAGTTCGCATTTAATCTCTTCTTATCACTTTAATGGCAGTTGTGTCCAAACAAATAAATAAGGTCAATGTTTATATTCAAACATCATGAGATCCATTATACATACGGCCAAATCACTAATCAAACATACGGCCAAATCACTAATCAACTCAATAAGAAAATGAAAATCTTATTGAAACATAATTTTTTTATGTTCAAATTTTATGGAAGGTAAGAGAAGAAGAATGTGTTGGGACCGGTTACAGTTAGGAGTTTTATGTTCCTAGCCGTAGATGACAAGGAAATATGTCTACGGTTGGAGATTTGGTCCTTGTCCTAGATGTAATAAAAGACTCTTTTTTTTTGTTGATCACTAATTAATCTAAAATATCAGTAATTTAATCTAAATAACAAATTATATAATCTAGTTAAATTATTAATATTAATTAAACCTAACCTAATTGAATAATTAACACTAATTAACCGAGAGGGCTGATTAGCCATTATAAAATTATTTTAGATAAGGAGTTTCAGAAAATTACTTATGGGTGATCCCTTTTTGTCTTATTAAGTGACGCCCCCCTATTGGAATGTAACGCCCCAATAATAGCCTTCTTATACATATCAATAGGACTAGAAACATTCCTTAACAAGGATATTTTTTCTGCAAGTATAGGGTTTCCTAACTTAACTCTAAGAGACAAACCTTTTGAGTTGCTATACTTTGGACGCAAGCAATGGTTTTGTAAACCAATAGATTTTCAAATCTAATCCTTCTTGTCCGACCTACTAAGAATTCTTCACCTCAAATCATGCATTCATGCATGAGACGATCAATAGACAAAATCACCCTATTTTCCAACGTCGATTGAACCACCATTGGTTGCCTACGTATCCTCGATAGGAATCAAATCCGACCGTAGTTCTCTTAAATGGCCTTGCTAGAAGGCCTCCACCAGGTTCCTAAGAACCTCTTCCTCAAAAGGGTCTTTTACCAAACAATAAGGATGTGGATGAATTTCGAGCAATGTTGAAGCTTGACCCCAGATATTACTTTAGTCAAGATATCAGTTGGAATCTGGTATCGATCTTTACAAGTAGAATGTCTTCTTCTTCAAGAATTTCTTTGACAAAGTGAAATCACACGTCTATATGTTTGGTTCTAGCATGATGCACTTGATTCTTAGCTAAGTAAATTCACTTTGGCTATCACAATCCACAGGCAGTTGGTCTTGCACAACTCGTAAGTCATCTAGCAAACCCTGTAACCATATAACTTCTTTAAAAGCCTCTGTCACTGCCATATACTCCGCTTCAGTAGTTGAGAGAGCCACAATAGACTGCAATATTGATCTCCAACTAACACGTGCCCCTACTATGGTAAATATATACCCTATAGTCCGACGACTCTTGTCCAAATCACCAGCATAGTCAGAATTCACATAGCCCACACACAACTGATTGTTACTTCTATCCTTCACAAACTCCAAGCCAACATCAATTGTATCATAAGGGTACCTCAAAATCCATTTCACAACTTTCCAATGTCCTTTACCAGGAAAATGCATATAATAGCTGACCATACTAATTGCATGTGAAATGTCCAGGCTTGTACATACCATTGCATACATCAAGCTACCAGCAGCCTCAACATAAGTGACTTGGGCCATATACTTACGCTCTTCTTCACTAATGGGAGACATGCAAGCATTCAATTTAAAATGAGCAGTAAAGGGAATACTTACAGATTTAGTTTCTTCACGGACACCGAACTTCTGTAAAACTTTATTCTTCAAACTTAGACAAACAAACTTTAAAATGAGAAAAACAAACTTTACCATCTATCACGTCGAATCTTCATACCCATAATCTTCTTAACCTCTCCCAGATCTTTCATATCAAACTTAGATGACAACTTGTGGTTCAAATTATCAATCTCTTTCTTGTTATTCAGTGCAATCAATATATCATTGACATACAAGAGCAAATATATGAAAGACCCATCACATAGCTTCTTGAAGTATACACAATGATCATAATGACTTCTTGTGTATGTTTGGCCTATCATAAAATGGTCAAATCACTTATACCATTGTCTTGGAGATTGCTTCGGCCCGTACAACGATCTTTTCAGTTTACATACACAATTTTCTTTTCGAGCAACCTTGAAACCACTCGGCTGAGTCATATAGATCTCCTCTTCTAGATCACCATGTAAGAACGCCTTCTTAACATCTAGCTGAACTAGGTCTAAATCATATTGTGCTACCAAGGCCAATAAATACAGATTAGTAAGTGTTTTACCACCGGAGAGAACACCTCATTGTAGTACCTGAAAATAATGATTTTTTTGAGTAAGATCCTATGTAGAAGTTGCATCAATCACTATATAAAACACACATAAGATAAGAAAAGAATGATCTATTATAAATAGTCCCGACAACACTGGATGAAGAAAAATAATCATAAACTCCTTTATCGTATACCAACACAGTACTATTTTTCAGCGACATCGATATGCTTCAATGTTTATTAAATGGATGCAAAGAAAGATAAAAACTGACATGATCATGCTCACTCCAAGATAAGAGAACATAATATTGAATATTAAAGGATATGTCAAGAAGCAATATGGAACATGGTATGCTGCTCACAAACCTGTCCATTGTGTGGGTCGACCGTAATCACCATTCCAATAGAGATTCATTATAAATAAATGAATAATATAATCACATAAAAATTTAATTAAATAAAACAAGAGTGAGATATACCTCCATCAACTTCCCAAGATCAGACTTAAGAGCCTTCAAAATCTTGACTTCATAATAATTACATTCAAAAATGGGTAAATGCCTGATGTAGCCTTCTCAATCTCATTTCCAATCATTTCAGGGATGAATTTTTCCACCAACTCTTTAAGATCACATAAAGAGGCCTGATTTACCATGATTTCGACTATCTTACGACGAATCAGATAAATTTAAACAAAGTACAAATGTTAATTATTTGCACAAATGAATAACATGAAAAATATAAGAAAATGTTGAAATCAAAAGACATAACTCTACCTTTCGGATCTGGCAAGATTGGGCATAACAGGTTCTCTTGATCCGTTTCTGTCGTCTCTTAGTAAATCCAATGCATAACATCCTCAAGGTGAAGTTGTTCAGTGTCTTAACAACATCAACATGGGCTTCAATCAATGTCTTCCACTTTCTTACAAGAGATCTCAAATTCTTTACAAGCGGATCAACACTACAATAAAACATTCATTCAACAAGTAGATGATAAAAAAAAAAAAAAAAGTATTAAGTGAGAAAGAAACAAAATAGTCCGGAATTGATTTAAATTGTTGAGATTCAACATAGATATGGGGTATGCCACAAGACGTCTTTGACCAAACAAACCCTGCATCAGTTGAGGTGGTCACCTCAAAGTTATCATCAACAACACTATAGACTATCTTCATCTCCCGATTAAGAAACAAAGCAACAATCAGAAAATAATTACAAATCTAGCTAAAGAATAATAATTATATATATATTGAAAAGTAAATAATAATTATATATATTAATTCATATAGAGAAAAAGGTAAAGCACGCCTTACATAATAATCATTAACATAAAAAAAAAAAAGATTTCTAGGGTTTGAGTTATTGAAATATTTTTGATTAAACTTTTGATTTATGAAAACCCTAGTAGTGGTATGTCCTGGGGGGGGGCGGAGAACTCGATGTCTGGCCGAGAGAGAAGAAAATGAAAATAAGAAAAATGTAAATAAAATGGAGATAACATGAAATTCATAAAGATGAGTGTGTCCTGCTCTTTTTTTACCCTTTCTCTTTCCCTAATAATTAATATTTAGTGCAACGTAGTTCCTAGTGCCAATGGATATAGACGCTGCGAAGGGTGCAACATCTATATCCTTTGCACATCCCCAAAATTGAAGCGTTGCTAATAACGATATGGTGTAGTGACGATATAAACAGTAGAACATAAGCGATAAAAGAGATCATTAACATTAAAATTAACTACCAAGATTGATTTACATTGTTTAGAACTTCAAAATATATCTTCAACCAATATGACAAAGTTATATAGTCATGGATTTACTAAAACCAAAGAAAATATATAAGAAGAAGATTGTTTTCCCCTGATGGGAAAATCCAAGGTTTTCTTGCCTAAAACATTTAATAATATCATAGAAAGGATATGATCCCCCAGTGTAGAATGTTTTTATTTTAGCCTTAAATGTCTTTTTTGTAGTCTTCAATGATTGGCCTTCAAATCTCATATCTTCTAGCGTTTAGAATCCTTCATATACAGTATTTCCTTCTTTTATAAGTCAAAATACGTCCCTTAGGTTTGCCATTGTCGGCATGGTCGATTCCAATGAACCGTGCCGACTTGGGACCAAAATAGCTCAGAAACTTTGTCTTAAAACTTGATATTATCAGTTAGCATGGTCGATTCCAAGTGAACCATGCCGACTTAGGGATTAAAGCATACCGAAAATCTGACAGAAATATTGCAACTTCCGGCATGGTTCCAACTGTGTCGATAGTTATGATGTAGAGCTCGTTGTTTTCCGCTTCAGTTGTTTTACCCATAACTTTTTTTATAAACTCGGAATGACCTCATTCTTTTTGCATTTACTTCGTATTATCGTTCTATTCAATATGTTATTAGGAACTTACAGATTTAAATGAGTTGATTTGGTATTAGGCCCTTCCTTATTAGTTGACTTTACTTCCTTGCTCTTTTAAAGACACTTCCACTTTTTTTGGTTGGTTCTCCTAACAAAGGTTGCAAAATAGAAATCAAACGTAATTGCAAGTAATACGCAAGAACAATTGCTAATATAAGTATGGATTTGACACTCAATACATGTAGATTATGCACCTATCAAATGTATCTTATTTTTTCAAAAAATAAAATAAAAATTGATTACTTTCTTTACTTTCTCGATTATTGGGGTTTTCATTGATTTATATCAGTAAGAGTTCATGTATACTAGTTGGACAAAGCTAGTAAAAGTACTAGATACATACTTAATGTGTATGTCATTGTCAATTAAACAATTTAGTTCCGATGGGGTTCATTGTTAGAGTAAGGTATTGCTTAGATATAAATCAGACTTCTGTAGATTCCAAAAATATTGCTTGGATATAAATTAACCATCCTTAACTTCCAATATATATACATATTCTTTTAAAATAAATTCTTCACCGAAATAACAAATGTTAATGACTGATTCTAGAACGATCTACCCGATATTACAAACTTTAAGTGCCTCTTTACATGTTGAATTTCTTTAACTAATATCTACCCACATTTTAAAAATCAAAACTTTTTTTTTTTTTTTTTAAGATTTGTGAATACCCACGATTATTTACCATAATCTTTTGCTGGTGTATTTGATGTTTTATCTCGTCCTTATCTAACACATTAACATGTGCTTTATTAGTGATTTGACTTTTGTATATATCGAGAAATTGGTACCCATGGCATTACATCTATTTTATTTGAACGTAAGATTATCGTACGAACTGTTTCGTACATGGTTTAGGTTTGTGATCTATTAGCTTTGAGAAACCAAGTTCTCTGAATTAAAACGATCAGTATTCTTTTTTTATACTAATTATATTTTTTTCCCAAAGAAATACAAAAATGGAAATAGCATTCAAGTTGGATCCTTCTCGTATTAAACAACACCCTTTCTAGTGGGACGCTAGAACTGGTCTAACTTTTATATGCCGGCTTGCCGATTGGATGGATGGCTACCGAGTCAGAGAATGTGTAAAAGGAATTACTGGGGGGAATATCTTGAAAATCAACATAACAGGTTGCCAGAAGAAATTCTTCTCACTCTTGATGAAGGTTATGAAACATTGAATTTGTGATCCAATGTTACAACGCCGTGGAAAACCTATTTGATGTTAATGGTGCTATTATCGACGCTGAATTTTTCAATGATCTGCTAATTCTTCCTAGTTACATGGTTGATTTACCACATCAATGGTACTAAGGTTATGAAAAAGGTCAGTGGATAGGCTACTGTAAATTATTTACTATAATCTTTCGTTGGTGTATTTGATATTTTATCTCATCCTTATATAACACATTAACATGTGTTTTATCGGTGATTTGAACTTTGCATATACCGAGAAATTGGTCCTCATGGCATAACATCTATTTTATTGAAACACATGGTTATCATATGAATTGTTTCAACTTATAAGCTTGTATACATAGTTAAGGTTTATAATTTAGTTTATTGTTTTTTCTTTTAGTTGAGTTATTTGTTATAAGACGTTAGATGACTTTATTATGGTTAAGGGTTAAGACTTAAAGTATCTTTATTTAGGATTCTTAGATAAGAAATCTTAGTAATATATATATAGGATTATGAAACTCTTTGTGTAGGCAATTTTTATTATTATTAAACGCAATCTCAGTCGAGTCTCTGCATAAGAACTATTCTTTATCTACGTTCTGTGTGAATCAACCCTAGTATTATTCTCTCTTATTTACTGCGACATAAAGTTTATATCGAGTCAAAGAGATCCTTTTTTTTTCTCATCATCATGGTTGAACGTGGTATATGTTGTGGAGAAAGAGGAAACGAAGATCAGCAAACATAGCCATGATGATGGTGATTCCGAATGTGAAGAGAATCCGTGTAGAGGAATGTTTGAATGGATAGTGAAATCCCTAGATTTGTATGGTGGAGGAATAAAGGTTGAAAGTTGCTTATTTTTTTTTTTTTTTTTTTGTAAGATGCATGCCAAAGATTATCTAAATTGGGAAGCAAGATTAAAATATACTTTGAGTGGAAAACCATGAAAGAAAGGCGAAAAGTATTGTTTGTGAAATTGAAAGGTGCAACACTTCAATGGTGGAACGATTTGAAGAACAACACACTCAACAAGTTAAACCTAAAATTAAAACTAGGAAACAAATGAAGTCGAAGTTACGTGAGCTTTTAACAACTGATTACGATAGAAATAATCGAGCGACTTCACAACTTGAAGCAAAGAGAAGCAAAGAAGTGTCTACCGAGTTCTAAAAACTTCTCATAAGGGTTGGTTTGGATGAAAATAATGAGCAACTGACCTCACGTTGTCTCTCGGATTGGGCCGGTCTATAAAAGATAATATGAGAGTGGTTTTTTTTTTAACCTATAAGATGCTCATCAATATCCATTGATGGCATAAAAAATGTTATCTCATTCTAACATGAGACGAAATATAACGGGTCGAGCTACTGTAACATCTCTAAGGAGTACGATTGCTGTAAGGAGTGATAGGGAAAGTAGAACAACTGAAAAGTTCGAGAAGGAAGAAATACATGTTTTGTTTCACAAAAGAACAATGGGGGCAAAGCTGCGTCTAAATTTAATATTGATCACAAGTCTTTTTTAGACTTGTGGAAATAGTTGGCGCATGACATATACGTGTCCTGGATGAATAATATATTTTCATGAAGCTAAATTTGAAGAAGATGATCATTCATACCTTATATGATGACTATGATGAAAATGATGAAGACAATGTCGACGTTTTACCATGAAAGGAGATCAGTATAGTGTTGCAACAAAATTAGTAGCACTTGACGTGGAAAAGAAGTTTGGCGATGAAAATGTGGTTAACCCACTAGACACATTAAAAATCAATGTGGATGCTTCTTTTTATTATTTGGTTGGAATTGCTATGTTGACAAGAGATTTTACAGTGTCATATGTTGCGGGAAATAGAGTTCTTAGAAGGGTATCTAATATTCATCAAGCATAAAGCTGGTATTTATTGGAAGCTATGCAATGGGATAAAGCACAAAACCGGAACAATGTAATCTTTGAGTCTGACTGTAAAAACTTAGTGTTATCTGTCAATGCAGGTTTACATCCTTCATGACAGTCTTCTCCTTTGTTATATAAGTGTGTTCAACTATGTAATCAACATAATAACTGATATTTTAAGTAGGTTCCTAGAGTTTGCAATAAAACGTCAGATTTTTTAGCCAAATATATCTGTAAATCTTATATTACTGGAGAGTGGTTGTAGATTCCACCAACTACTCTACTTGTAAATTTGGATAATGACGTATCATTTCTCTAATGTTTAGATATTTGCTTTTGTAAAAAAAAAAAAAAAAAAAAAAAAAAAAAAACAACGAAATTCGTATAAAAGTGTGAATATGGAAATGGAACACCAAATTGTGAATATCAAGAATAAGTCATAAGCAATGAGTATTTTTGGCAAACACCGATAAAGAAACCCTTCTTATTTCAAGAAAATGCCTTTTCCAAGCCATGAAGAATCTTGGTCTTGCTGACAATGTCGATTTTACCATTTCGCGGAAAACTTTTATCTCACTTTTTGTGCTCATAAGAGAGACTTTTCATAGAGCCAGTCAACTTGACCACGGTTGGGGGAACTAGACTCACCAGAAGCAGTTTTTTATCTTTATCTTTTATATTAGTCTACTTCTTTATCTTTATCTTTTATATTAGTTTTCTGACAAGCAAAGGGTAAATTATATTAAGAAACAACACTCATCTAAAATGTGAGTGATAAAAAGAAAGTATAAAGGTGAGCTTCCACTTATAACACCATCCCAATTGGATACCAACGTACTTAAAGACGAGCAATCAAAAATCTTAGTATTTCTATCCCAATTAAACAACATGCATTTGAAGGAAAAAAGAATTGATCAAAGCATCCTCTCTAATTCTCATAAAACTTTCCACTGCGTTCATCCCAAATTGTCCACCATATCGCGAAAGGTAATAATCCCCAAATCTTCTTAATTATGTTCTTGTTTTTTATTGAAGACCATTCCCAAATATTGGACTTAATCGACTCCACAAACACTTATTTGATATGAAATCTATTTAGATAATAATGCCAAAATACTAAAAGCTATCTTTTTTCTTTTTTTCAATTATGAAAGGGAGGGTGAGACTTCAAATCCAGGTAATGAAACTCTTAGGAAAAGCACTATGGTGAAGCATTTCCCTTAGATATCCCTTATTTGAAGCTAAGGGAAATGGGTCTCAATCAAACCACACCTATGGTGTTATTTTAAACTTTAGTTATTAAAGGGTTTAAGTAAGGGTCTTTCTACTCCTTGTTTTACCATATTTCGAGACAATCTCAATATTGTTGGCACATACATTCGCTTGAGGAGGTGTCAAGGGTATTGTGTCGACATCGACAACTGTCAAGGATATTGTGTCAACATCATGTACATCACACCCTCATAAGGAAATATAGTTCAAGATAGGTAACAATACTACACGATCATTACAGTAGATTTTCGTAATTCCAAGTTTATGTATATTATGTATTTATGTGATTCAATTTCTATGTAACTTGTATGATATAAATAAATAAGTTGTTGTCTCTCCCGAGCATCCAAAGGAGAAAACCACATTTTTTTTTTACCTTGATAGAAGAAGTTACTTTCCCTTTCTAGTTTAGTCTAAGTAACTCTCATGAGTGTCATTATAAAGTCAATGTTAAGTTCTTTATTTACTCTGTTACCGACCCCTTTAGCCTCCTCTGCAATATTAAAGTCCTTCAAGAAACTTCTTCCCAACAAGTGGATTATCAAAACATTGTCTCATAAAGACCGATTGAACGATTAGAAAAACGACCGATTTGGAACCAATTGTCAAACAATCTAAGCAAAGAATTTGATCCAGTGACAAAAGGATAATCCATTTGAAAGAACGATGCATACTTTCCAACACTCACTTGGATTGATACCGGGGCCGGAAGCAACATGCGGCAAGGGTAAGCAATTACACACCCTTGCCTCCCCCATTTCCCTGAATCCTGTTTTCAAGCATACCTAATGGTGCCAAAATTAGGTCACTAGGTAAAAAGCTCATCACCCCTTATCCACCAGTTTTTTGATAATGGCATAACTACCCTTACATGATTAATGTAAATAATTATGATTATATTTATTAATAATGATTAATTAAAAATGTTAAGAATTGATTAAAATTACATTGTTAGTGGTAAATTAGTAGAGAAATCATGTTCATGTGAGAGAGTTGGGATTTTTAAGAGGAAGAAGAAGAAGTGAAAAAAAAACTTGGGTTTTGAGATTTTAGTGATTTGAAGTGACCCAAATGTGTGATTAAGTTCGATTCATAGGTATATTTGTAGACGGTGTTTAATCTCCATTTTTAGGTTAAATTCTTAAAGAGTTTGAATTTTTACAAACTTTTTCGATCGTTCATTACTGGGTTCAGCTATAGGATTACTAGCCGAATCTTGTTGTGAAGAACTGTTCGGCTGATATTTCTAAAGGCGAACCTAAGTGTATGAAAAAAAATTATTTTAAGATCGGCTTATTCGAACTGCAATCATTTTAAGATCTGATGTACTTCGTAGTTTGATGTTTTCTAAATTGCGACTTGATTCATGTTAGAAACTTACTATGATAAAACCGAACCTGGTAGTCTAAGAAAAAGTTAAAAGTTGGGATATACAACTGCATTTCCAATATGAGCCAAACCTTCCCTTGGTGGATCATTTTCGTTGGTTCGTCTAGTAATCTAACTTTTCGAACTAGCCGAACGTGGATTTTATGCGAAATATAAACAAGGTTTCGCTGAAAGTAATACATCAGATAATCAGCCGAACCTAAAGACCTTCTTCATTAAGCTGGGTTCGGCTGAAAACATGATATTTTAGTATCATCCGAAATGTTCTTCTGATGCATAAAAAAAAAGAAAAGAATGAAGATCTGGTTCCAATATGTGGATCTGGAGCTAAATCCCTTGCGCAACACTTCATACGACTCATTTATACTCGTGGTTTTAATCAATGAGCAAATATTTATGAATCAACAACTAATCATCGACGAAAATAACGGTTTGAGAATGATTAAATTAGGTTAGGAAAGAAAATGATTTTTTTATTTTGAAAATGATTTTGGATTTTGATTAGTTTAGGTTTATGTTTTAAATTTAGGTGAAAAGTATTTAAGTAATTTAAAATAACTAAGGCTAACTTAGTAATTTACCAATTGTTACAACACCCCTTATAAATGCGCTCTAGATAGGAAAATGATTTTGTATGCCTCAAAATAGGTTTCATTTCTCCTCCAGGTATATATTAGTCTCTGCCTACCTTAAAAGAAAGCTTAAGCCCAATACTACCTTACATAAAATGAAATAGAAAAAGGCAAAAATAAAATAAATTAAACTTACCTTCTGCTCTTCCTCCCCCTCTTTGCTTTTACCATGAACTAAACAAACTAAATCGGCGACTCTACCATGAATTCAAACATTGAGCAATTACAAGAGGTGTAGAACTAGAATCAAACTAAATGGATGCTATTCTTAAATCCTATCTTCCATGGATGGTTTTATGGTTCATATGCAATGCCCATGGTTTTGTAAATGTGTTGTTTTAGGCATATTCTTTGCTTGTTAAAGTTGGGTAAATATAACTTCTCTTAAAAGAAAAATTGTTTTGTCGTTTGTTATCTGTTTTGCTTTTAATGTTATATACTCCCTATGTTTTTGGAAAAGTGATACTTTCACTTTTTCATTTTAGCCTAAAAATAGGACAAATTGAAAAAGTGAAAGTATCTCTTTTCCAGAAACGGAGGGAGTATTATATTTCATCAGTTTAAAGAAAAAAAAGTAACTTTCTCTGCTTGTTACTCTAAAAGCACGTTTTTCTAGAAACAAAACCTGGCTTGATTGGGGTATACCCAATAAGACAAAATAGGGTCATTTTGAAGTAAAACCAAGCCACCCCTTAACCTTGTATTTTCAAAATGGCAAAATTGCCCTCGTTTAATTAACACTAAAATTTTTATTAGATTAATTAATTAAGTTTAAATTGATTGAATGGATTAAAACTTATGAATTTTAAGTTATGAAATTTTGTTTTTGATTGAACTTTTGTGGGATGATTTTTGATGATTTTTTTTTTTTTGAGATATCACTTGCAAATGAAAATGAAGCACACAACCGAAATACTTAAAAAAGGGGATTGCAAATCTGTTATATGAAATCATACTCAAAATCAAAGAATAAATCAACACTTTCAGACCAAAGTATGAAAGTCACAAGGTCGACTAATGAAGATCATGCCGGCCAAAAGTGGCCGATAGGCAAGTTCTTCATCGTTGACCTCGCCAAAAAGTGGCCAAGATGATCTTCATCATCCCGACCTTGCCGACTTTTTGTTTTTGACATACATGAGATGTCATAAAATTTATTGGCCGGCAAGGTATTCAAAATACCCTTCCAATTTGTTTTTGGCGTGTAAGGTATTCAAAAAATACCCTTCCGGTTGTGTTGGCAAGGTCTTCAAAAATACCCTATAGGTTATTGTTGAAAATTTTACGATGCCACGCCATTTCATTATGAAAAGTCGGCAAGATATGCATGTCACGACCTTTGTACCAAGACACAAATCATAAATTTTGATTTCTAGCTTAATATAAGGTATCCGAGATTGAGTATTATTTTGTACCCAATCTCAAATCGAGTATGTACATACTCATTTGAGATCGGGTACAAAATAATACCCTGTTTCAAAACCCGTATGATTCATTTTTTTTTTTCCTTTTTTTTTTTTTAATCTCATCATGTATGATTAGAGTGAATAGAGTTTTGGGAAAACAATTTGAAACTTTTAGGAAAGGATTCAGCCGGCAAGGTTTGGGGGTGGCAATTTTGGTCTTTCAATATCATTTAGACACCCCTTAGCACACTAGGTTGGATGGCTTTAAATTTGGTATACCCCAATTAGTTTGGGTATACCCCAATCAAACCCGGAAACAAAAGTAATATCTTTTATTAGTTTGATTTCTCTGCTTCTTTTTCCAAGTACGGATAAGTTTATCACCAGGATAAGTTTATCACTAGAATTGTCTTCATCTTCTATTGCTTCTGGGCCATAAGTACCCTCATGTTCTATTACTCCTGCCTCACAACTTCATGTACCTTTAATATTCATAATCACCGGTTACATTTTGCCCTGCTCATACTCCACAAGTTGCTTCCACTGCATAAATGAGTTCCCGTTTTGGAATCTTCAAACAACTCGTTTTCTATATACGTATTGTTGTTATCAAACGATATTAGTGTTATCCTACAATTTTTCATGTGAAATTCAAAAATAAATAAAATAGATGTACCCGTTTTTCATGTGAAAAGTAGGGGTACTTTTTCTTTTACCTACCTCTCTCAAAATTTTAGCTCCGGCCACTGATTGATACGTCAAAGATATTTAGTTGGTTAGCAGGGAACATTAGTTCAGCAAAATGGAGTTGCATTATGATTTCCTGGGCACAAACATAAGGCTAATAAGTCTTATGGTGTTACTTTTGCTTATAAATTATACAAAAAGTGTTGCATATTCTTCTTTGCTACTTCTCTCGTTAAGTATATCTCAGATGCTAGCTAGTAGCCAGACAGTTGCGTTGTTTTATTAGACGCAACTAAAATTCTACTTTTTGCGGAATAGTTTGGCGAGATGGTTGCGCCATTCTATTCAGTGTGACCAAATTGTATTTTTCGGAAAAAGGTTCAGCGCATCTGGATACTACACTGGAATGACTACGAGACTTTAGTCACAAGATTAGTCTCAAAGACCACAAAACTAAGCCTAAGCCATAGTACTTAGAGGAAAGATGTCATATAGGATTCCGAGAGGAAATGCAGCTACACTGACATCGACAAGAGAGAGAGGGGGGTGAGCATGATATTTGTCACCCACATGTTTAAATTTCCCAGTATAAATACTAATACAAATTTGTCCTACATTTCTTCGGTCTTCATTTTTCTCACCATTTTCAATTTCAAAATTTGAATTCTCTCTCTCTCTCTCTTTGACCGATCCTCTCACTGAAGAACCTCCTCAACTTCGAATTTCTGATTATCACCGAAGATGCGGAAACCGATTCGTATCAATCTCCGATTATGAAACACCTCCCGAGATTGATGAAGAAGAATCACCGAATCGTAAATCATCATCACGGCGAGCAGTGTTGGTTCAAGGAAAACGATTCACCCAAATCTCCTGCCAAAGACTATCGGTATAAACTCATCAATAGACTACCAAACTCAGAGTGATGAGGAAGAACCGGAAACATCACCGATTTGTAAACACAAGGAAAAACAATCACCAACTCATAAATCACCACCACCAGGTTGTATTTCTCAGTATTTCTCCTCTATCCCGCCAAAATCATCAATCTCTAACTCACTCAAACCTCCATATTCTTCTTCTAATCGAATGACAAAAGAGGATCGGGTTCGATTCACTCGTCTCATGATACGGCGTCATGAAATCAAAAATATCTATGCATTATGTGGTAGCAGTCTCATGATAATGCTGAGATCCAATTGGTAAACGCAGATCTGAAGAATCAGTTGGTTTCTTCCATCATCGACGATTTTCGTTCTCCCTGCATCAGAGAAAACGAAAGTACTGGTGGTCGACCTAACAACCGAGTTGCACCGAGTCTTGAAGTTGATCCAGTTATGAGTCCAACCAGTGTAATTGGGAATATTAACCAGGGATTTGAAGAGATATCAGTTCAATTTCAGGAGAGAGCATCTCCGCCAAGAGCATCTCCGTTCCTTCTAGTGCTTATGTTAAGATGAATCTTGGTAAATATACAATTGCTCCTCCTTTTCGATGCAGAATCATTTAAAATCGGAGACATCGTGTTGATGCTACATGATTCGTTCCTAGATCGATAAAATTATCTGTTGAGTTTCTGAATTATGATGATTTTTTTTCCGATTTATTGATGAATTTTGCTGTATTTATTTGGATTCACAGAAGTTTTTTTAATTTTTTTTTTCTTTTTGCGAAACTTTAAGAATACAACTACTCCTCCTTTCAACAGAATCACCGGCAGACTTCGTCTTGATGCTACACCATTTGCTCCTAGATCGGTAAGAATTATCTGTTGAATTTCTGAATTATGATGATTTTTTTCCGATTCAAGTAGATGATAAAAAAAATAAAAAATAAAAAAATATTGTTGAGATTCAAATAGATATGGGGTATGCCAACAAGATCTAGCGTCTTTGACCAAACAAACCTTGCATCAGTTGAGGTAGTCACCTCAAAATTATCATCAACAACACTATAGACTATCTTCATCTCCCGATTAAGAAACAAAGCAACAATCAGGAAAGTAATTACAAATCTATCTAGTGAATTTAAACAATAATAATTATATATATATATATATATATATATGAAAAAGGTAAACCTTACAGGGGTAAAATGTAACCAATAACGGATCCCTTAATTCATCGGTGAGAAAAAACTCAGTTTGGATACAAGCACGCTCACATAATAATCATTAACTTCAAAAAAAAAAAAAAAAGATTTCTAGGGTTTGAGTTATTGAAATATTGGGTTTCATTTCTGGAGTAGTTTTGATTAAACTTTTGATTTATGAGAGAATAAATGGTTGCGATTTATGAAAACCCTAGTAGTGGTATTGGTACGGTGGGGGGGGAGAACTCGATGTCTGGCCGAGAGAGAAGAAAAATGGAGATAACATGAAATTCATAATGACGAGTGTGTCCTGCTTTTTTTTTTCCTTTCTTTTTCCCAATTAATTAATATTTAGTGCAACGTAGTTCCTAGTGCCAATGGATATAGACGTTGCGAAGGGTGCAACATCTATATCCGTTGCACATCCCCAAAATTGAAACGTTGCTAATACCGATATGGTGTAGTGATGATATAAACAGTAGAACATAAGCGATAAAAGAGATCATTAACATTAAAATTAACTACCAAGATTGATTTACATTGTTTAGAACTTCTAACTATATCTTCAACTAATATGACAAAGTTATCTAGTCATGGATTTACTAAAACCAAAGAAAATATATAAGAAGAAGATTGTTTTCCCCTGATGAGAAAACCCAAGGTTTTTTTGCCTAAAACATTTAATAATATCATAGAAAGAATAGGATTCCCCGGTGTAGAATGTTCTTCTTTTAGCCTTAGATGTCTTTTTTTGTAGTCTTCAATGATTGGCCTTCAAATATCATATCTTCTAGCGTTCAGAATCCTTCATATACAATATTTCCTTCTTTTAGAAGTTAAAATACGTCCCTTAGGTTTGCCATTGTCGGCATGGTCAATTCCAATGAACCGTGCCGACTTGGGACTAAAATAGCTCAGAAACTTTGTCTTAAAACTTGATATTATCAGTTAGCATGGTCGATTCCAAGTGAACCATGCTAAGAGCTTAGGGATTAAAGCATCTGTAAAATCCGACATAAATAATGCAACTTAAGATGGTTCCAATAAAATGATAGTTATGATGTAGAGCCTAGTTGTTTTCCACTTCGGTTATTTTGCCCATAACTTTTTTATGAACTCGGAATGACCTCATTCTTTTTGCATTCACTTCGTATTATCGTTTTATTCAAGATATTATTAGGAACTTACGGATTTAAATGAGTTGATTTCCTTCCTTATTAGTTGACTTTACTTCCTTGCTCTTTTAAAGACACTTCCACTTTTTTTGGTTGGTTCTCCTAACAAAGGCTGCAAAATAGAAATCAAACGTAATTGCAAGTAATACGCAAGAATAATTGCTAATATAAGTATGGATTTGACACTCAATACATGTAGATTATGCACCTATCAAATGTATCTTATTTTTTCAAAAAATAAAATAAAAATCGATTACTTTCTTTACTTTCTCGATTATTGGGGTTTTCATTGATTTATATCAGTAAAACTTCATGTATACTATTTGGACAAAGCTAGTAAAAGTACTAGCTACATACTTAATGTGTATGTCATTGTCAATTAAAAAATTTACTTCCGATAGGGTTCATTGTTAGAGTAAGGTGTCGCTTAGATATAAATCAGACTTCTGTAGATTCCAAAAATATTGCTTGGATATAAATTAACCATCCTTAAGTTCCAATATATAGACATATTCTTTTAAAATAAATTCTTCACCGAAATGCCGATGGGCTTAGTTTAACAAATGTTAATGACTGATTCTACAACGATCTACCCGATATTACAAACTTTAAGTGCCTCTTTACATGTTGAATTTCTTTAACTAATATCTACCCACATTTTAAAACTCAAGACTTTTTTTTTTTTTTTTTTTTTTTTTTTTTAAAGATTTGTGAATACCCACGATTATTTACCATAATCTTTCGCTGGTGTAATTGATGTTTTATCTCGTCCTTATCTAACACATTAACATGTGCTTTATTAGTGATTTGACTTTTGTATATATCGAGAAATTGGTACCCATGGCATTACATCTATTTTATTTGAATGTAAGACTATCATACGAACTGTTTCGTACATGGTCTAGGTTTGTGATCTATTAGCTTTGAGAAACCAAGTTCTCCGAATTAAAACGAATATATATATATATATATATGGTCAGTATTCTTTTTTTAATACTAACTATCTTTATTTTTCCAAAGGAATACAAAAATGGAAATAGCATTCAAGTTAGATCCTTCTCGTATTAAACAACACCCGTCTAAAGTGGGACGCTAGAACCGGACTAACTTTTATATGCTTGAAGCTTGCCGATTGGATTGATGGCTACCGAGTCAGAGAAGGTGTGGAAGGAATTACGGGGGGGAATATCTTGAAAATCAACATAATAGGTTGCCATCACGGGTTGCCAGAAGAAATTCTTCTCACTCTTGATGAATGTTATGAAACATTGAACTTGTGATCCAATGTTACAACACCATGGAAAACCTATTTGATGTTAATGGTGCTATTATCGACGCTGAATTTTTCAATAATCTGCTAATTCTTCCTAATTACATGGTTGATTTACCACATCAATGGTACTAAGGTTATGAAAAAGGTCAGTGGATAGGCTACTGTAGAATATTTACTATAATCTTTGTTTGGTGTATTTGATATTTTATCTCATCTCTTATATAACACATTAACATGTGTTTTATCGGGTGATTTGAACTTTGCATATACCGAGAAATTGGTCCTCATGGCATAACATCTATTTTATTGAAACATATGGTTATCATATGAATTGTTTCAACGTATATAAGCTTGTATACATAGTTAAGGGTTAGGATTTAGTTTATTGTTTTTTCTTTTAGTTGAGTTATTTGTTCTACGACGTTAGATGACTTTCTTATGGTTAAGGTTTAGGACTTAAAGTATCTTTATTTAGCATTCTTAGATAAGAAATCTTAGTAGTATATATATAGGATTATGAAACTCTTTTGTAGGCAGTTTTTATTATTATTAAATTCAATCTCAGCCGAGTCTCTCCATAAGAACTATTCTGTGTGAATCAACCCTAGTATTATTCTCTATTATTTACTGCGACATAAAGTTTGTATCGAGTCAAAGAGATCCTTTTTTTTTCTCTTCATCATGGTTGAACGTGGTATATGTCGTGGAGAAAGAGGAAACGAAGATCAGCAAACATAGCCATGATGATGGTGATTTTGAATGTGAAGAGAATCCTTTTAGAGGAATGTTTGAATGGCTAGTGAAATCCCTAGATTTGTATGGTGGAGGAATAAAGGTTGAAGTTGCTTATTTTTTTGGTAAGATGCATGCCAAAAATTATCTAAATTGGGAAGCAAGATTAGAATATTCTTTTGAGTGGAAAACCATGAAAGAAGGGCGAAAAGTATTGTTTGTGAAATTGAAAGGTGCAACACTTCAATGGTGGAACGATTTGAAGAACAACACACTCAACAAGTTAAACCTAAAATTAAAACTAGGAAACAAATGAAGTCGAAGTTACGTAACAGTTTTTAACATCTGATTATGCGATAGAGTAATACGAGCGACTTCACAACTTGAAGCAAAGAGAAGCGTAAGTGTCTGAGTTCTAAAAACTTCTCATAAGGGTTGGTTTGGATGAAAATAATGAGTAACTGACCTCACGTTGTCTCTCAGGATTGAGTCAGTGTATAAAAGATAATATGGGAGTGGTTCGTTTTTTTTAACCTAGAAGATGCTCATCAATATCCATTGATGGCGTAAAAGGTTATCTTATTCTAACATGAGACGAAATATCTCTTGGTCGAACTACGTAACATCTCTAAGGAGTACGAATGCTGTAAGGAGTGATAGGGAAAGTAGTACAACTGAAAAGTTCGATAAGGGAAGAAATACATGTTTTGTTTCACAAAAGAACAATGGGGGAAGGCTCGTCTAAATTTAATATTGTATCGCAAGTCTTTTTTTAGACTTGTGGAAACAGTGGACGCATGACATATACGTATCCTGGACGAATAATATATTTTCATGAAGCTAAATTTGAAGAAGATGATCGTTCATACCTGTATATGATGACTATGACGAAAATGATGAAGACAATGTCGACGTTTTACAGGTGGAAAGGAGACAGATATAGTGTTGCAACAAAAATTAGTAGCACTTGATGTGGAAAAGGAAGTTTGGCGATGAAAATGTGGTTAACCCACTAGACACATTAAAAATCAATGTGGATGCTTCTTTTATTATTTGTCGGAATTGCTATGTTGACAAGGGATTGTACTGTGTCATATGTTGCAGGAAAGAGAGTTCTTAGAAGGGTATCTAATGTTCATCAAGCATAAAGCTGGTATTTATTGGAAGCTATGCAATGGGCTAAAGCACAAAACTGGAACAATGTAATCTTTGAGTCTGACTGTAAAAACTTAGTGTTATCTGTCAATGCAGGTTTACATCCTTCATGACAATCTTCTCCTTTGTTATATAAGTGTGTTCAACTATGTAATCAACATAATAACTGATATTGTAAGTAGGTTCCTAGAGTTTGCAATAAAACGTCAGATTTTTTAGCCAAATATATCTGTAAATCTTGTATTACTGGAGAGTGGTGGTAGATTCCACCAAATACTCTACATGTAAATTTGGATAATGACGTATCATTTCTCTAATGTTTAGTATATTTGCTTTTGTAAAAAAAAAAAAAAAAAACAACGAAAATCGTATAAAAGTGTGAATATGGAAATGGAACACCAAATTGTGAATATCAAGAATAAGTCATAAGCAGTGAGTATTTTTTGGCAAACAGATAAAGAAACCCTTCTTATTTCAAGAAAATGCCTTTTCCAAGCCATGAAGAATCTTGGTCTTGCTGACAATGTCGATTTTACCATTTTGCGGAAAACTGTTATCTCACTTTTTGTGCTCATAAGAGAGACTTTTCATAGAGCCGGTCAACTTGACCACGGTTGGGGGAACTAGACTCACCAGAAGTAGTTCTTTATCTTTATCTTTTATATTAGTTTTCTGACAAGCAAAGGGTAAATTATATTAAGAAATAACACTCATCTAAAATGTGAGTGCTAAAAAGAAAGTACAAAGGTGAGCTGCCACTTATAACACCATCCCAATTGGATACCAACGTACTTAAAGACAAGCAATAAAAAATCTTAGTATTTCTATCCCAATTAAACAACATGCATTTGAAGGGAAAAAGAACTGATCAAAGCATATTCTCTTATTCTCATAAAGCTTTCCATTATGTTCATCCCAAATTGTCCACCATATCGCGAAAGGTAATAATCCCCAAATCTTCTTAATTATGTTCTTGTTTTTTCTTGAAGACCATTCCCAAATATTGGACTTAACTGACTCCGCAAACACTCATTTGATATGAAATCTATCTAGATAATAATGCAAAAAATCTTCAAAGCTATATTTTTCTTTTTTTCAATTATGAAAGGGAGGGTGAGTCTTCAACTCCAGGTAATGAAACTCTTAGGAAAAGCACTATGGTGAAGCATTTCCCTTAGATATCCCTCATTTGAAGCTAAGGGAAATCGGCCTCAATCAAACCTCATCTATGGTGTTATTTTATCCTTTAGTTATATAAGGGTCTAATTAAGGGTCTTTACTCCTCGTTTTACCATATTGCGAGACAATCTCAATATTGTTGGCACATACATTCGCTTAAGGAGGTCTCAAGGGTATTGTGTCGACATCGACAACTGTCAAGGATATTGTGTCAACATCATGTACAGCTGCAAGTATACACCCTCATAATGTTAAGTTCTTTATTTACTCTGTTACCGACCCCTTTAGCCTCCTCTGCAATATTAAAGTCCTTCAAGAAACTTCTTCCCAACAAGTGGATTATCAAAACATTGTCTCATAAAGACCGATTGAACGATTAGAAAAATGATCGATTTGGAACCAATTGTCAAACAATCTAAGCAAATAATTTGATCCACTGACAAAAGGATAATCCATTTGAAAGAACGATGCATACTTTCCAACACTCACTTGGATTGATACCGGGGCCAGAAGCAACATGCGACAAGGGTAGGCAATTACACACCCTTGCCTCCCCCATTTCTATGAATCCTGTTTTGAAGCATACCTAATGGTGCAAAAATTAGGTCACTAGGTAAAAAGCTCATCACCCCTTATCCACCAGTTTTTTGATAATGGCATAACTACCCTTACATGATTAATGTTAATAATTATGATTATATTTATTAATAATGATTAATTAAAAATGTTAAGAATTGATTAAAATTACATTGTTAGTGGTAAATTAGTAGAGAAATCATATTTATATGAGAGAGTTGGGATTTTTGAGAGGAAGAAGAACAAGTGAAAAAAAACTTGGGTTTTGAGCTTTTAGTGATTTGAAGTGACCCAAATGTGTGATTCAGATCAGATTCATAGGTATACTTGTAGACGGTGTTTAATCTCCATTTTTTAGGTTGAATTCTTAAAGAGTTTGAATTTTTACAAACTTTTTCGAATGTCCATTACTGGGTTCGACTATAGGATTACTAGCCGAATCTTGTTGTGAAGAACTGTTCGGCTGATATTTCTAAAGGCAAACCTAAGTGTATGAAAAAAATAATATTTTAAGCTCGGCTTATTCGAACTGCAATCATTGTTGGCCGAACTTTTACTTCGTAGTTTGATGTTTTCTAAATTGCGACTTCAGAGTCATGTTCGGCTTAGTATGATATAACCGAACCTGGTAGTCTAAAAAATAAGTTAAAGGTTGGGATATACAACTGCATTTCCAATATGAGCCAAACCTTCCCTTGGTAGATCATTTTTGTTGGTTCGTCTAGTAATCTAACTTTTCTAACTAGCCGAACATGGATTTTATGCGAAATATAAACAAGGTTTCGCTGAAAGTAATACATCAGATAATCAGTCGAACCTAAAGACCTTCTTTATTAAGCTGGGTTCGGCTGAAAACGTGATATTTTAGTATCATCCGAACTGTTCTTCTGATAAATAAAAAAAAATAAAAAAAAAAAAGATCTGGTTCCAATATGTGGATCTGGAGCTAAATCCCTTGCGCAACACTTCATACGACTCATTTATACTTGTGGTTTTAATCAATGAGCAAATATTTATGAATCAACAACTAATCACCGACGAAAATAACGGTTTGATAATGATTAAATTAGGTTAGGAATGAAGATGATTTTTTTATTTTGAAAATAATTTTGGATTTTGATTAGTTTAGGTTTATGTTTTAAATTTAGGTGAAGAGTATTTAAGTAATTTAAAATAACTAAGGCTAACTTAGTAATTTACCAATTACTACAACACCCCTTCTAAATGCGCTCTAGATTGGAAAATGATTTTGTATGCCTCAAAATAGGTTTCATTTCTCCTCTAAGTATATATTTTAAGCCCAAATTAGAAATACAGGAGTCTCTGCCTACCTTAAAAGAAAGCTCAAGCCCAATAATACCTTACATAAAATGAAATAGAAAAAGGAAAAAAATAAATAAATTAAACTTACCTTCTTCTCTTACTCCCCCTCTTTGCTTTTACCATGAACTAAACAAACTAAATCGGCGCCTCTACCATGAATTCAAACATTGAGCAATTACAAGAGGTGTAGAACCAGAATCAAACTAAATGGCTGCTATTCTTAAATCCTATCTTCCATGGCTGGTTTTATGGTTCATATGCAATGCCCATGGTTTGGTAAATGTGATGCTTTAGGCATATTCTTTGCTTGTTAAAGTTGGGAAAATATAACTTCTCTTAAAAGAATAATTGTTTTGTTGTTTGTTATCTGTTTTGCTTTTGTTATATATTATATTTCATCAGTTTACAGAAAAAAAAGTTACTATTATTTTTTTTTTCAGCTTGTCTTATTTTTAGGTTAAAATAAAAAATTAATAGTACGTTTTTCTAGAAACAAAAGTAATATCTTTTGTTAGTTTGATTACTCTTCTTCTTTTTCCAAGTACGGATAAATTTATCACCAGGACCAAGAAAAAAAGAACACTAGAATTGTCTCCATCTTCTATTGCTTTTGGGCCATAAGTACCCTCATGTTCTATTACTCCTTGCTCACAACTTCATGTACCTTTAATATTCATGATCACCGGTTACATTTTGCCCTGCTCATACTCCACAAGTTGCTTCCACTGCATAAATGAGTTCCCGGTTTGTAAACTTCAAACAAACTTGTTTTCTATATAGTATTTTTGTTATCAAACGATATTAGTGTTATCCTACAATTTTTCATGTGAAATGCAAAAATAAATAAAAGGGTGATCCTTTATATACCCCTAGAAATACTAGTGATACCCCTTTATCTATGTACCCATGAAATCTATCTACCCACCCCATCAAACCTATTAAATTCTATGCTATACCCCTAGAAATACAAACCCGTCTATATCTTCTCCTTCACAAGAAATTTCAATCTTAATTTATACTTTAAGATAACAAGTTGAATACCATTTTATTCATTGAAAGTCAAGATCGGAGTGAAAGAAAATCAACAAAACAGTTTTCCTATCATCGACATGAAAGAAAATCAAGAATTGTTATGTTTTCTTAAGAATATATCAGGCACTACAACATTGTAGCCGTCTTATAGAATTGGAGTACCCTAGGCGAACCAAAAATATGGGCTTTTTTTTTTTAAATCACCAATATAGGGATAAAGCTAGAATTTCTTTTAGGGAGAGATAAATTAGTATATTTAAGCGATAACTTGAAACTGCTATAGGCCGAAGGCCGCCTAGTTTTTTTCGAATTTTGGTTAGATATGGGGTTATAAGCTTGTATTTTGTTAAAAAAACAACTGCAACATTGGTTATTGATTTCGCAAGCGTTTATAGGTGTTACATGGTATTTACTAAAAAATTATAAATGTAAAGTGATTAACTGTGGCAAGACAGTTTACTAACACTTATAAGTGTTACAAATTGACCATAGTAAGAAGAAAAAAAAATGGGCCCCAATTATTTGGGGCTCTAGGCACTTGCCTATACCGCCTCCATCATAAGCCGGCCCGACAACATTGCTACCGTATGATGTTTTACTCTGGGTGTAAATCACTAGTGCAGAGTCATATCAAACCTCTCTATTAGTTGGTGTTGGTAGTTCTTTTTACTTTTGAGAACTTGTTTGTGTTATGAAATCATTTTTATTTTTTGTATAATTATTGACTTATAAAAAAATAAATAGATGATGGTGATAGTGGGGTAGAAGATCTTCAAAAGGAAGCTAGAATACGAGATATGCATGTAGTTCAATTAATCTGGGGTGCACATCAAATTTAGGATCCTTTTGTTAACTGTAATCTCAATCTAAGGTTCTTGTTAGTTGGAAATTAAGGAGTAGATTTTGTAACAAAGGTGTTCGAAGAAATGACCAAGTGAACTGTTGATCTTTTTTGTTTGATTGACTATCTTCTGCCGTTGTTGAAGTTGATGTAGACATGAATGTTTCCCGGATCTTAGGATGAATTTGATTTCTTTTATTATTTCTCTGAACACTCGAAGAAGGTAACGATGAAGAAGATTAATTTCATGGGAGTTTACTGAGTAAGAATATGAAAGGATCTTATTTTCTATTTATTTTATTTTAGGAAAGGGGTATCGAAATCAAAATTTTCACATAATTTTATAATTTTCATATTAGCCGAATTTTAACTTCCATAACTTACTAATGGAGTACCCTTAGTATTTTAAGGGGTATATAAAGGAACTCCCAATAAAAATAGATGTACCCGTTTTTCATGTGAAAAGTAGGGTACTTTTTCTTTACCTACCTCTCTCAAAATTTTAGCTCTGGCCACTGATTGATACGTCAAAGATATTTGGTTGGTTAATGGGAACATTAGTTCAGCAAAATGGAGTTGCATTATAATTTCCTGGACGCAAACAGTCTTATGGTGTTAGTTTTGCTTATAAATTATACTGTTGTTTGGATAACTCCACATAAGTAACTTTTCTACTTCTGAAAGTAGATAAGTCGAAAGCTCGTTTGGGTGTTAGTTTTGGAAACGACTTTTAAAAGCTAAAAGCTAACTTATTTTCGGAGCCAAATATTTTTGCTTCTCCCAGAAGTTGCTTATCCTCTTTATTTGTGTCCCTCCTTTTTTTTTTCTCTCCTGGTTAATAATGTTTTCCTCGTAACAATTAATTTTATGATACCAAATATATTTTGACTTCTACTTTGTTGTGTTGCCAAACTAACTTATTGACTTTTCAACTTATACGTCAAGCACTTGCCAAACTAACTTATCAACTTTTTAACTTCTCAAAAGTACTTCTGAGAAGTCCAGAAGTACTTCTGGCTTCTGCTTTTGTATTTGCATATTCTTCTCTTATACTTCTCTCCTTAAGTATATCTCGGATGCTAGCTAGTAGCCAGACAATTCATTTTTATTCGACTATAACTAAAATTCTACTTTTTGCGGAATAATTTGGCAAGATCGTATTTTTTTATGCGAAGGCTGAGATGGTTGCGCCGTTCTATTCAGCACGACCAAATTGTATTTTTCGCAAAACGGTTCAGCGCATCTGGATACTACACTGGAATGACTATAAGACTTTAGTCACAAGACTAGTCTCAAAGATCACAAAACTAAGCCTAGGCCATAATACTGAGAGGAAGGTAGGCCAACTCCATTTATTCCGAAAATGCTAAACTTCCCCGTTCCTTTTCCCCACTGCTTTCCCCCGCCTATGTGTCAAGCATTTGTAAACCCAATAATAATAGGACTCCATGCTAATCTCAATCCAGGGATCAAGGGCTAAGAATGATGACACATAATTGGGGAAAGGAGTGGGGAAGGGTAGCACTTTCGCATTTATTAAAACACCAAATCTGTCAGATAGCTATCTGACATCGACAAGAGAGAGAGGGGGTGAGCATGGTATTTGTCACCCACATGTTTTAAATTTAAATTTCCCAATATAAATACTAATCCAAATTTGTCCTACATTTCCTCGGTCTTCATTTTTCTCACCGTTTTCAATTTCAAAATTTGAATTCTCTCTCTCTCTCTCTTTGACCGATCCTCTCACCGAATAACCTCCTCAACTTCGAATTCGATCATCACCGAAGATGCGGAAACCGATTCGTATCAATCTCCGATTATGAAACATCTTCGAGAATGATGAAGAAGAATCACCGAATCGTAAATCATCATCAGCAGCAGGTGTTGGTTCAAGGAAAAACGATTCACCCAAATCTCCTGCCAGCACTATCAGTATAAACTCATCAATGGACTATCAAACTGATGAGTATTAGACAATGTAAGTGTGTCAATAGTTTGTGTGTCTAGTCAACAGTAGTCAGTAGTTGACTTGACTATTATGGTCATATAAAGTTTGTAAGAAAACACTATAGAAGATAACTTTGACAATTATTGAATAATAAAATCTTTTCTAGTTTCTCATGGTATCTATCGATTCGATCCAAGGGAATTGAAGGTTTTCAACACAAATTGTTCTGCAACATCTTTCATCCATACTCTTTTTAGGCAGATCTATGAATCACACAAATTTTTCATCAATATTCTTTTCATTTCCCTTTTCTTGGTCGATTTAGGTCAAAATTTTTAATATCAAGATTTTTCTTCAACAAATTTTTTGGATACAATTTTATCAATCGGTTCTTTGGTTATCGTATGTCAACAATAGTTTACACCAGAAGACGTAATATGGATTCTTCTTCCGCTTCTTCAGAAGGTAACTTTACTCTACCTTTCTCTAATATTGGAAATTTTGTTTCAGCAAAGTTAGATTCAACAAATTTTTTGCTATGGCGTGATCAATTCGAATCTATTCTATATTCTACTTCTTTGTTTGGTTATGTTAATGGTGAAGAATCGTAGAACCCTCCAAGGAAATTTTTATTAATGGTGTTCTTGCTCTCAATCCAAATGGGTTTACTGGAAAAAGGCTGATTCTTTTGTTATGAGTTGTTTGAAGGCTACTCTCACACCATCTGTTTCTGGAGATGTGTTGGGTTTATCTACTGCAAGAGACATATGGTTATATCTTGAAGTTAGTTTCAAAAATCAGTTTATGGCACGCAAGAGTCTACTCAGGAATCAATTATATGGGTGCAAGAAAGGTAATTCTTCAATTCTTGTTTATCTACAAAGTATAAAGACAATTGCTGATGCTCTAGCTGCCATATGAGAGAAAGTAAATGATTCTGACCTGGTAATGCACGTATTGAATGGTCTAGGAAGGGAATTTGATAATTTTGTTATCTCTGCTCAAAATAGAGAAGTATCTTTCACATTTGCAGAATTAAAACCTAGGTTACTTAATCATGAGCAATGGTTGCTTGCACAACATCAAGATACAAATATGCTTTTTGATGCACAACAACCATCTGGTTTCTATTCAAGATCAGTGAACGATGGTAATTCTGGTAATGGATTTGGTAGAGGAAAAGGAAAGAATTCAGTAAATGGTGGTTATAATAATAATAAGAATGTGCAACATTTTAAGTCCAATGGGAATTCTTCTGATGGCTATAGACCAAATAATGGTTCTTATGATGGTTCATCTGGTTCTTCTAGTAATTCCAATGGTAGGAGGGATTTCTCACAGATTGAATGTCAAATTTGTCGAAAAAGAGATCACTATGCTAGCAGGTGCCATTTTCGTTACTATCCTCCATCTACTTCAAATACTGGTTCGGCTAATACAACACAACAACAACAGGCTTTTACTTCTATAAGTGAAGATATGCATCATTCAACTTTTACAGCTCCATCAACATCTGAGATTCCACATTGGTTAGCTGATTCTGGTGCCACTGCTCATATGACTGGCAATGAGGAAGCTTCTTCAACATACTTCTTCTTATAAAGGCAAAGAACATGTTCAAGTTGGCAATGGTAAGTCTCTGAAAATAACTTCAACTGGAACATCTATTATTGACACTCCTAAAACTAGTTTTAGGCTCAACATTGTTCTTTTGGTTCCGGACATGAAGCATAACTTACTTTCTGTAGCTAAATTTGCAAAAGACAATTCTTGTTACTTTAAGCTTTATCCTTATGGGTATGAGATTAGAGACTTATAATCTGATATGTTGCTTGCTAGAGGGACTATAGTTAACAATTTGTATCCTATTAATAAAACTTTCATTTCATCTCATATTCCTTTTTGTTTGAGTGCTTCTTTAAAAGATCCTTCTCATCTTTGGCATGATAGGTTAGGTCATCCATCAAGTAATATTATTCAAAAGTTGCATTCTTCCAAACAAATTGTTTTAACTTCTCCTCAGTCTTCCTCTTTATGTCATCCTCGTAAGTTGGCCAAGAGTAAACAACTTCCTTTTCATTTGTCTTCTTCTCATGAACAAAAACCTCTCTCCTTAGTTCACTGTGATGTTTGGGGTCCAACTATTCCATATTTAAATGGTTATAGATATTATATTGTTTTTATTGACAATTTCAGTAGGTTTCATTGAATTTATCCAATGGAATTGAAAACATATGTTGTTCAATGTTTTGTTCACTTTAAAACTCATACTGAGAATCAGTTTTCCACCAAAATTATTTCTTTTCAAGTTGATGGTGCAGCAGAACTTGTTAAGGGAGTTTTCAAAAATGTTTTAGATCAAAGTGGTATTACTATTCGAATTTCTTGTCCTAAAACACCTCAACAAAATGGTCTTGCTGAGAGAAAGCATAGACATATAACTGAGATAGGGAACACACTTTTATTCAATGCTTTTTGTCCAAAAGAGATGTGGTATGATGCTTATCTCACAACCACCTATCTTATAAACAGGACACCAACTAGACTTTTACAATATAAATCTCCTTTTGAAGTTCTTTTTGGTACAGCTCCAGATTATTCTCTTTTAAAAGTTTTTGGTACTATTTGTTACCCTCATTTGGCTCATATTAGAAATGATAAATTTTCCCTAAAGTCTGTTAAGTGCATTTTTTTTTTGGGTTACAGTCCTCTGCACAAGGGATACAAGTGTTATAATCCTGTTACTAAGAAATCTTATGTTTCTAGAAATGTTATTTTTGATGAGTCAAATTTTTATTTCTCAAATCCTGTGCCTTCAATTTTAGATTCTACATCTACTGATGTTTCTTCTATTTCTAATTCTTTACCTATTCATGATTCCATTACTTCTGATAGGGATAATTCTACTACCACTATGGTTACAAGATCAAAAACAGGCATTTCCAAATCAAAACTTTTTTTCCGATTTTGTGTCTCATGTTTTCGTAAAACACCCTATTTCTTCTTCCTATGCATCTTTATTAACTACGAGTCATTGAACTTAAGACTTTTAAGCAAGCAATCACAGATCCTAAGTGGCAATTTTCTATGAAAGATAAGTATACAGCATTACGAGATAATGATACTTGGGACTATGTAGCTCTCGCAGCCACACATGAATATTTTGGGTTCAAAGTGGGTATACAAAGTTAAACAAAAGTCAGATGGTACTATTGACAGACTTAAGTCTAGATTGGTTGCTAAGGGATATAACCAGCAGGATGGAATTGATTATAATGAGACTTTTAGTCCAGTTGTCAAGTGTACTACTGTGAGAGTTGTTTTGTGTATGGCTATCTTCTATGATTGGAAGATTAGACAGTTGGATGTCAGTAATGCGTTTCTTCATGGATATTTAGATGAAGATGTTTATATGTCACAGCCACAGGGTTTTACTAATCCAGATTATCCTTCAAATTATGTATGTAAACTTAAGAAGATCTTGTATGGATTGAAACAAGCTCCTAGAGCATGGTTTCACAGATTTAACATTTTTCTCTGTTCAAATGGTTTTAAGAAGTCTATTTCTGACAATTCTATGTTTGTGTTTACTTCAAAGCATGACATGCTTGTTTTGTTATTATATGTGGATGACATTTTGTTAACTGGTAGCTCCCCTGCTTTAATTGATTCTTTGATTTCTTCTCTTAAGAAAGAATTTGCCATGAAGGAGTTAGGTGATTTGTCATATTTCTTAGGCATTGAAGCTGTCAGAAGTAGAGATTCTTTATTATTGACACAGAAAAAGTATACTTTAAAATTGCTCACAAAGGCAAATATGTTGGAGAGTAAACCCTGTGATACCCCTGTGGTAAAAGGTGCAAGAGTGTCAGTTCATGATGGAAATAAATTAGCTGATCCAAGTGAATATAGAACAATTGTTGGTAGCTTACGATTTGACGATTTACAAGGCCGGATATCTGTTTTGGAGTAAATTATGTCTCCCAGTTTATGCATGCTCAATCGATGCACATATGCAGTTAGTTAAAAGAATACTTAGATATTTAAAAGGTACAATTGGGCTAGGAATCACTTTAAGAAGGGATCATTTACATCAGTTAAAGGCATACACAGATTCTGATTGGGCAGGATGCCCAGATACAAGGCGATCAACTTCTGGCTATGCTGTTTTTCTGGGTAACAATTTAATTTCTTGGTCTTCTAAAAAGCAGCCAACTGTGTCCAAATCCTCTGCCGAGGCTGAGTATAAGTGTCTTTCAGTTGCATCTGCAGAATTAAAGTGGCTTTCAGATTTATTGTCAGAGTTACAAGTTTCTATTTCTACACCAATAATACTTCTTTGTGACAATACCAATGCTTTGTCTTTAGCATCTAATCCGGTTTTTCATGCTAGGACCAAGCACATAGAAATTCAATATCATACAATCAGAGAGCTGGTGGAGCAAGGATTTGTGCAGCTTCAACATGTGCCTAGTGAAGAACAAGTTGCTGATATTTTTACCAAGGGGCTTTGTGTTCCTACTTTTTCAAGATTGCTGAGAAGATTGGTAGATACAACAGTGCAGTAACTTTGCCAGAGTTTTGTGTTTTTCTGCAACTTATCAGTTTGTGTGTTTTGTTGATCTTTTTACTTTGCCAGAGTTTTGGTTTTTTTGTTCTTATTAGACACTGTAAGTAGTGTGTCAATAGTTTGTGTGTCTAGCTTTTTCAAACTGTTTAGTTTACCCCATAACAGTTTAAGGGGGTGTATTAGACACTGTAAGTGTGTCAATAGTTTGTGTGTCTAGTCACAGAGTGGGTAGTTGACTTGACTATTGTGGTCATATAAAGTTTGTAAGAATACACTGTAGAAGATAACTTTGACAATTATTGAATAATAAAATCTTTCTCTAGTTTCTCTAGTTTCTCATGGTATCTATCGGTTCGATCCAAGGGAATTGAAGGTTTTCAACACAAATTGTTCTGCAACATCTTTCATCCATACTCTTTTTAGGCAGATCTGTGAATCACACAAATTTTTCATCAATATTCTTTTCAGATTTCCCTTTTTCTTGACTGATTTAGGTCAAAATTTTTAATATCAAGATTTTTCTTCAACAAATTTTTTGGATACAATTTTATCAATCGGTTCTTTAGTTATCGTATGTCAACAATAGTTTACACCAGAAGACGTAATATGGCTTCTTCTTCCGCTTCTTCAGAGGGTAACTTTACTCTACCTTTCTCTAATATTGGAAATTTTGTTTTAGCAAAGTTAGATTCAACAAATTTTTTGCTATGGCGTGATCAATTCGAATCTATTCTATATTTTACTTCTTTGTTTGGTTATGTTAATGGTGAAGAATCAGAACCCTCCAAGGAAATTTTTATTAATGGTGTTCTTGCTCTCAATCGAAAATGGGTTTACTGGAAAAAGGCTGATTCTTTTGTTATGAGTTGTTTGAAGGCTACTCTCACACCATCTGTTTCTGGAGATGTGTTGGGTTTATCTACTGCAAGAGACATATGGTTATATCTTGAAGTTAGTTTCAAAAATCAGTTTATGGCACGCAAGAGTCTCACTACGGGAAAAATATCGATTAACTACCCCGGAAATCTGTTGTGGTACCATGTAAGACGACGTTTATCTATAGGTTGCACAAGGGGGGTTGTAGAAAGTCCTCAATTCTTTGCAACTCGTCAATAATAGTCGTGAAACACGGTTGTGGTTCCATTATATACCACGCTCGGCTTAAGTTGTGAATGTCTTTCAAAAAAATTTATTTATGCCTAACACAACTCTTACTTGGGTTGTGAAAATAACTTATACACTACACTTGTTGGGGTTATGGAAAATTCATTTGCAACTATGGTTAGAGTTGTATGTGAATTCGTTGACAACTATGATTATAGTTATATATGAATTCGTTGACAACTTTGGGAAGAGTTGTATGTGAATTCGTTGACAACTATGCTTAAGAGTTGTATGTGATTTCGATGACAACTTTAGTTCTTTGTTGTATGTGAATTCCTTGACAACTATGATTAGAGTTGTATGTGAATTCCTTGACAACTAGGATTATGAGTTGTGGTACATATTCGATTTGAAAAAAGAAATAAATTTTGAGAATTTAAATACAAAAATTAAATCCTTAAAAAGAAGATTAGATTTCCAATTATAATCACTACTACATAAGCAATTTTACAAAACTTCAACACCAAAAAAATAAAATAACTTATAACACTTCATTTTCGTTAAAACCTTTCTAGCCCTTGCGTTATTGCATCGCACCAAGACAACACCATGTGGCGGAACAAACTCTTTTCTCGCATTTAATAGTGCTTCGCGAGAGAGCTCTTGCATTTTTCTTTATAGGCCGACAAAACGAGGGCCCGACCGCAAACCAAACACGCGAACCGGGAAGACTAAGCCATCAACCAACGCCCTCTCTTGGCAACCTCGTCCGAAGGGGCAAGTAGCATCGATTGACACCGGTGTTGAACTGAAACAAAAAAATAATGATTGTATAAGCTCACACATCATCCCTCAAGCAAAGACACGAGTAAGCACAAGAAAGCATTCTTTGCAAAATTCACAAAATTTGAAAGCTTCGCATACTATTAAAACATAACGGAAACCAACCTACAATTGTCTTCCGAGAGGAACCAGGAGAAAATCGTTCAAATTTGAAAGACAATACAAGTCAATTCTTTTCTTTGGCCCAAAAACCATATGTGCAAGTAACAATAGTATTGCTAAACAGAATTAGCGCAACACTTGGTAAGTTCAATTCAAAACATGCTCGTGGGAATTATTTGGTGAAAGAGGCTCTAAAATTTTGTTATAACTAAAGATAATAAAGAGAAAGAAATTCCATGAAATCCTGACAAAGGATTTGAAGCATACAATAGCAACACAGGAAAGCTAAAACATAAATCCTGGTAATAGGTATTCATGAAAATTGCATTTTTGCTAGTTTACAATCAAAAATATGTACAATATTCATTAGGCAACGAAATTGAACAAACTATGGATCGTTGGAAAGCTGAGAAGTCCCCCTTTCACATAAAAATTATAATAGGATACAATAAGGTTTATATCTTTGTTGAAAACACTCATCAAAACAGGACAGCAGTCACATTTTTCAGAAAATTGCAGTTTCGGTAGTTTACGATCAAAAATTCATACAAAATTCATTAAGTAATGGAATTCAGCAAATTCAGTCTCGTTGAAAAGCTAAGAAAGTATTCTTTAACATAAAAATGATAATAAGAAATATTGAGATACATATCTGAGTGAAAAAGCCTCGGAAAAACGGCACAGCAGCACCATGTTCAGAAAAACGGCACAGCAGCACCATGTTCAGAAAAATTCAGATTCGTAAGTCTCTCATAGAAAATTCATGTAAAATTCATTTAGTGGTGGACTTCAGCAAAACTAGAGGAAGACCTCTTTAACATAAAATTTGGTAACAAAAGAACTCAAGTACATATTTGTTTAAGCAAGCCTCAAGAGAACATGGTAGCGACACTTTAAAATTTCAGTTTTGACAATAGTTGGAGTTGAATCAACAAATATGAAAGACTTGTTAAATTTTTCAATAATCCGTCATAAATACCACAGGCAAGTAGAGATTGAAAATTGATGCTACCATAATACAAGATGATAAATTGTGAGACCAAGGGAATCACAAAATACCCATTTATGGTGAATCATGAATCAAACAAAACAAGGAACAATGAGGCAACCAATACACCAAAATCAGTTTGATTAGTACCAAGAAAAACAAGAGATTTAAGAGAAAGAAACAAGGAACATACTGAGAAGAGTAATTACCTTGGCACAACTGACTCTCGGAACATACCGAGAAAGATTTAAGGAACATACCGAGAAGAGTAATACCCATAGTGTTGAAGGTACCATTGCTTGAAAGGAGCAAAAGATCAACTTGAACAATAGCGCTCTTCACTAATGTCTGTGTGTCTCCGACAAGCTCATTGTCCCGACAAGCGCTCTTCACCAATCGGAGTTCCCTCCACTTTACATTACCTCCTCTAACACGTACTCTCCTCAATGTCTTGTTGCTTGACAACTTGGTGTTAGCGGGTTGACGACCGAGTTTCTCGTACCTAGAAGAACCAACAAAATTGAACATCAAGCAAACTTCCAAACAATAGCATTTATGATAAAGAGTAAATAGATATTGTGAATGACAAGCTTTCTTATACAAATCCCTTATGAACATTTCAAAACATCGAGGTCTAGTATGCATGAACCTCCATGGACATCCTTCGAGAGCACAATTTGGTCGTGAAAAGCATCTTATCGTACTTGACAATCAGATCTCAAAATGAAGAGCAATTGCTGCATCCCTTAAAGCTCTTCTACAACCCTTAACATCTGGAAACTCTTGTCCAACAGCCAATTCATAGTTAGGATTCGGTAAAAGCTTCATGCTGATCGAACAATAGAACTAGTCACTAACAATTGATGCTTTAATTTAATGGGTTTCGCAAAAAAGCAAAAAAAACAAAAAAAAAAAAATCAAAAACAAAATTAAAAATAAATAAATCAAAACTTCAAATTGATTGAAGAAATCTTACCAAGAATCAAAAGATGATCGAACCCATCTCTGTTTTCAGTTGAAGCTCAGAAACCCTCATTTCGATTTCCAAATTCATCCTTTACAAACCCTAAATTACCATTAATCTTCACCAATTCTTCCATACAGCCACGTAGTAATCAACTCCATATCTCAATCCGAGAATAACCCAAGCTTCAACACCATCTAACACAAGAAGCAAAATCATCGGCTCAACCCGTTTCTTTCTTTCGTTCATATTGATTTCGTAAATCCAAATCTCGATTCAACCTCTAGCCGATTATTAGCAAAGATCATCTTCATCTTCTAGATCATTGTCATCTTCGATTCAAACTCTAGCTGATTATTGAATTGATCTTCTTCTCTTCATAAATCGAAACCCTAATCGGTACTTTTTCTAGTCATTCATCACTCCGATGAAATAGTGTTTGTGGAGAATGGGAAAATGAGTGAACTAATCTTTACCGATTACTCTAACTCGATCTCTTTCTTATTCTCTCACAAAAAATATTTCAGCGGTGGTCATCCGTGGAGGAGGAAAAGATAGGTGTTCTTGGGAGAGGAAGAACGATAGAAACGGGTAGAATAGAAAATTAGAGTTCGAGCGGTTGAGAGAACAAAAAATTAAAAAAAAAATTAATGAATCCGAAGGAAAGATCTGACGGACCACGTTTTGTTTGATCAACCATACGGATTAAGAAAAGATCGACGGGTGATATTGTATTTGGGATGGTCATACGGATTGAGGTCTTTGTGCTTTCTCTTTGTGTTAATACGAACTCATGTTTTCGGTTTAATCATCAACCTTCGACATGAAAAAAAAAATCCAAAAAAATATTAATAAATTTAGGACATCAAGCACCGACATTTTGATAGAAAAACATCTAAAAATGTATAAGAATGAATCGTAAAATGAAAATGAATTCGATAATTGGTGTGTTTCTTTGTGTTTTCTCTTTAATTCGAACTCATGCTTTCTTTGTGTTTCGAACTTCAAATGTGGTATACCAACATAAAAACAATGAGCCAAGAAGCTCCTGTGGGAAGGTTCTAACTTCAAACTTAGCATGATATATCATAGAAATCGATAAATATGAAGCTCAATGTTGATTCGAACTTCAAATGTGGCATAAAGACAAACAAACTATAAACCAAGAAGCTCCGAGAGGGTTCACCTTCAAACTTAGCCGGTGATACATCATCTAAATCGATAAATATGAAGCTCGTTGTTGATTCCAACTTCAAATGTGGTATAACGACAAATAAACTATGAACCAAGAAGCTCGAGAGGGTTCAACCTTCAAACTTAGCAGGATACATCATCGAAATCGATAAATATGAAGCTAAAGAATACCTTCATTTACAAGTAAGATTCCTTCGAATATTCCCCCGAAACATTAAACTAACCATATTCTGGCATACTGCATGCATACCAAATCGGGTCAAAGTAGATCGAAATCACGGAGTGGACTACTATAAGTCGGAAACTTCGTAAGAACGATGAATCCATCCATTTACAGGTAAGATTTGTAGTAGCAGGTTTTCCCACACTACACCCCTTACTCGATTTTGCTTAATTAGTCCATTGAAAGATGTAAGATCAAGAATATTTATTGATTGAATCCATGAATTCTTTACACAAGAAAATAGAATTACACTTAGAAATTAAAACACTCTTAAACTTTCTCTCTCCTAATGACTTGCACAACCATTCCAAAAAGATCTCTCCCTCAACAGACTCATTTAGCCCTTTATATGTGGTAATACATAGTGGATGACAAATGACTATCTATCCTTTATTTTCGAGAATGTCCCGCGAAGTGTCGCAAGTGCACAAACATTCGTTCTCGCGACACTCCTTAACCCTCGCCAAGTTTTATGTCTCCTTTATGTTTTGCTTGTCGTTATTCATTGCGTCGTTTATTTTAGTTTCGCATCGCCTCGCGACATCGTTGTTTATTAACCCCGCGAGCCCCAGACGTTGCGATATTATGATCCTACATCTTGCCTCTTTTTCCTTGAATATTGCTTGAAGAGCGATCTTTAAGGAAAAATCGTTGTTGTAATAATCTTTGGTCTTTGATGAAGGAACAAGCGTAAGAATATGCTCTTGAAAAGTACGTACTTGCCTCTATTCTTTTGTGAAGTTCCAAGCTTCTTTGAGATGTACATTTAGTATTGTTTCTTGTCTTTCCTCATATTTCTCCTGCGAAGGGAAGAGTATCATGAGAGTGATTCTTTTGATTTGCCGCGACTGCTTATCTTTATCTTTTTCAGTTTCGTACTTTTACACGGATTTTGATTATTAATGTCTTTTCTTGACACGTCTCTTTCAACCGTTTATTCTGTCGTTCATGTCTCTTTCGCATTAAATGACCTCGTTTTCTCGAGGATCTTTTTCCCTATATATAGTTTTCTTTTCCTCTCCTTTTCATTCTTTAGTTTTCTCTCGCAACTTCTTTGATTTTCCTTCCGCAATTTGCGCTCTCGCCATCGCAAATCTTTTCTTCGTCTTTTCTAACGCCGATCCTAATCTCCAACCTCCCATCCATTCCCATACCGATAATGGCTTTCATTAGTCGTGCATATAAAGCTTCTTTTGAGGAAGTTCAGCAAGTTGCTCGAGAAGGGTTTCACTCTATCAACCATTCCCGATCAAGAATCTTCATCCATTCTTTATGCAAGTTATTTTCGATCATCAATGTGATGATCAAAGGATTATAGTCTCGCTAGGTCAGCTTCTCGCTGGGACTTCCCATTCCCTTTATACGATCCAGAGTTGCCTCTATTTTATGAAATCTTGGCCCATGAAAAATTCTCTCGGCTATTTATCAATTGAGTGGCGATTGCATCCGCCTAATGCTTGAGTATGCGAATCGTGGTCTTTGGCAAAGGATCTTTATACCCTACTACTTTTGTTAGAAACCCCGAATTCGCAGACTTGGAAATAGATCTTTCGAGAAATACAACGTAGAGAACTTTTTTTGAAAATTATTAAATTGATACAGATGATTAATGCGAAATCTCATTTGGGCATTCGCCCGAAAAAGAAGGATAATGTCCCCGAGGATAAATTGCTCATGCGGTGGATATTGATTGGCACCCGGCAATAACACTACTCCTCGCCACTCCAAAGATGAGAAGTGGTGGGTTGTCCCCTTGTTTTTAAATGGCCCTTATATCGCGGGTTAGCACGTTCTTCCCGCGAATCTCGCAGTGGTATCATCCTTGGGAATTCAAATGGCACGATAGGGCAAAAGAGGTATGTTTTCTACCTCAAATCTTGCTTTCGCAATTTTCTTTTTATATTTGCCGAGTTTGTGGAATTTTTTTCGGATCAACAAATTGAGAAGAAGCTACAAGGATAATCCGTTGGAGAGCACTCGATGAGACTTCGATCGATTACGGGCGAAGTAAGAAACATTTCCTTTATCATTTTTACAATATTGCTGCCTCTCGTTTCTTATTTTTAACCGTATGAAGGTTGGAGTTGAAGAAGTCAGCCGCAAGAGTAAAAGTAAGGGCAAACTGTCGCCGCAAAAAATAAATCTTCTCGCTCCATTAACTAAAAAGCGAAAGATTCAATCTTCTTCTACGCCTTAACTCAAACTCCGAATCTTCTCGATGAGGATGACCATGATTCGAATCGCTCTCTTTGCTAAAGAAACTCCATTGGCCGGTTCTCCTATGGATCGGTTATCTAGCATCTTCTCGGACTCTTTCCAAGGAATGGGAGATGCTCCCTAGCTTTCTTTTTGCGGGACTCGCAAATGTGTGTAATGCCGCTTTACTAGAAGGCAATGATTCTTTCAATGGAGCTTCTAGAGTCGTGTCTCCCCGACTTGTTGAATGCACTTGGATCTTTGGTACGTATGCGGCCACATTTCCCTTTTATATTTTTAAATATATGTATATTAATGATTCTTCTATCTTCTTTTATAGGTTGGAAGAACTTCCTTTGTAGTTGCCTCAGATCTCGAGAGAAGACGCAACAATCTTGAGAAGAAGAATTGCAATTGAGCAAGAAGATTCGAGAATTAGAGACTGAAGCTGCGTCATCTCGCGATAAAGATGAGAGAATTCAAAAGTTAAATACCGAACTTGACTCTCAAAGGGATAGGGTGTCCACTCTTCAAAACGCTAATCAGCAACTTTATGGTATAAAATTTTTCCTTTTTATTATTTCTATTTTATCGATCGCATATTGCCACCTAACTTATTACCTTCGCAGATGTATATAATCTCTCCGATGAGGCTATTCTTCTCCATACATTTCCCGAACCTATGGATAATGACCTTCTTCTCGCTCACCTTAATCAATCTCTAAGTAGTTCTTCGATAAAACTAACCTCCTTTCATTAAAGGATCTTCAATCCAAATATCGCCTTTTAGAGATCGAATACTGAGATCTAGTTTAAATTTAACTAACCGCTTTAAACGAATGTACCTCGATTCCGAGAAGAAAATCAAGATTTTAAGGAAGAAAATTAGTGATCTCATAGATGAGAACGATCGCATTACTAACGCAGGTGCACAAAAAGTAGCATTCCACAAATCTCTTTCTCGTGTGCAAGTTGAACGAGATGAACTCCTTCATCAAAATACTATGCTTGCAATGAGAAGAGCAAGTTCGCTCTCTTCTTGTTATTAATAGTGATGATGAATTACTGGTCGGCAAAGTTTTAGATAATGCCAGAATAACCTAGGTGTTGATGTTGGTCTTCATGCCGAGCATACTTCCTTGATTAAAGATATGATATCCGATAGAGAAGGTTACTTATTATCCACCGCTTCTTACTGTAGTATTGCTTGTAAATTATTAACTTGTTGTTACTTATTTGCGTAGTCGAGAAGAGGCTTCAGGTTAGAATTAGAGAGCTTGAATCGAGAAAGAACAACTCGCCAGAATTTTCCAAATGAGAATTGAAGAACTCGAAACTGAAAAACAACAACATTGCAAGAGTCTCTCCTTCGTAATAACAAGTATTCCAAGTTGAAGAAACAATTTGAAACGACAGTGGCGAATTTTAGTAATGATGCAGGTTTTTGCAATGGAGCCATGGAGTATGTTTGTAAAGACCACAAAATCACTCTTCATTCATATCCCCGCTCCTCGAAAAGGTCCCCGAGAATCCCCTGTCTAGATGTTTCGATAGTGAGGCTAGTGAAGGAGAAAATTCTCAGCGATGAAAATAATAGAATCAAGAATCGATGAAGGAGAAGAATCACCCAAGAGATAACTCTTTTTTATTTCTTTTCGTCTGTAATATCTCGTATATTTCTCAGTATCTTTATTGTAGTGTACTTCTTGGATTTTTCCCTTTGAATTCAACCTTCACTTTCCTTTTTTGCGTTCTTCCTTGTAATATAATTGGCTATCCTTATTGATGTATAACTCTTTCATGGAAGATGAATAACAATATTCCATCTTTTCCATTCCCATACTTGCCTCTCGTTATTTATCTTGGATGGAAGATTTTAGTTGTCTTCATGTGTTTGGTTTGATAATAATGTTATTGTTATTGAAATGGATCGTTACACGGGTTATGGTATCTTCATGAATTGAGAATTCTATCTCTTTTTGTTGCGACAAGGTCAAGATCGCCTTTACATTTTCATGTAATGGCTCATTGACCTTGCCTTATCTTCATAAATGTATTTTTATCTCTTCTCATTGCGACAAGGTCGCAAGCCGCCTCTTACATTGTCAAGTAAGGGCCCCTTGACCCCGCCTTATCATTTTTGTGTGGTCTTCCGAGTTAGACCTCCCTAATTAGAGGTCTTCCTCGCCACCTTTTATTGCGACAAAATCGGGCAGACGTCTTTTACACTTGCATGTAAAGACCCATTGATCTTGCCTTTATCATTTTCCGAGTATTTTTGCTCTGCAGGATGTTTTAGTTGCGAGCAATATGACAGCCTAGATATCCTTGCGAACATAAAGCCCCATGACATTGTCAGCCGTGCGACGAAATCGCAGACGTCCGTACACTTTCGTGTAAAGACCATTGATCTCGCCTTACCCTCGCATTAGTATTATTGCCTCGCAGATCATTGCACAAATATGACGAGCCTAAGTTCTCTTGCGAAAACATAGCCTTATGACATTTGCGTCATTTTGACACCCCCTAACGGAGAGTGTCGCCCTTATCATCTCCCAGGTTGCCCCTTCAAGGAGGCGAAACATCGGCCATACAAGACTAGCTCCTCCCATCCGGTCTTAACAACAACCAGTTGTTTTCGCAGCCTCTTATCCCTTATACCTATATGGTTTATGGTTACGAGACCGCACCCTAAGTGGAGTTTTCTTGGGCGAGTGCAACGCATGCCAAGACTTGCCAAGAATGGCCGGTGGTAGGTTCATCCATCCCGGCACTCGGCTCAACCGTGTACCTCGGCGCCTTGAGCATACACTGCGACTCCTTGAAGAGACCCTCGGTCGCCCAACCAGTGGTATAACCTTATATAGTTGGGAATCCAAGGTACCTCTCCCGGATAGAGCTTTCATGGGCCCCAAATTTTCATGGTTCAGAGCTTCGGGAGCGGTGTAACCTTCCCCCGAACCATGGCGAGAGATACCCCCTTATATGACGTACTTTAGGTCTTACATTTGCCTCTTTAAATGTTATTCGCGAACTAGGGTGTACGCCATATAAAGGTTCGTCCCATTCTTTTCGCATTCATATTTGTTAAATCATTCAATCATTCATGTTTCATTATTTGTCGATATTTGTTTGCGAAGTATTCGCTACGATTCTGTTTCATTTGTTGTATTTCACTTTTCTTTCTTAGTCGAATTCTCATTTTACTCTTGGCTGCGAGATTCTCGCACATCATTACTTCATTTGCTACTTTGCATCTTGCTTTTATTGATTATTCACATCTTATGCCTTTTGTTCCTCATATCTTTTGCTTCTTTATTGTCATAATATTGGTACATCTCCAGGCATTCACCTCATGAGATATGTTCAGCCTCACTTATATAGCATCTACCATCAGTTTTCTCCTTTCTCTCGTTCATTTCTCACATGTTGCTTCCAACCCTTTTCTTTGGCATTTCTTTCTTGACTTTCTATATCGACCTCATGACACCTTTGCGACTCCTTCCGGTCTCCGTATGATACCAATGCCGTTTGGATGTGGAAATTTTATACATTGATGGTATGTTGACGCGACCCCCAAGATTTCATGAAGCCATGGCCTCCCAATCAGGTGCATTATACGGGGATTCCACATCAACCACAGAATAAAATATCGCTTGATAATCCTTTGTAGGTATTCTCATGTGAACTTCTCCCTTTGGTTTGTTTGCGAGGTGCCATTAAAGCCATATATCTTGTATGTCGAGGGAATCAAATCCTCATCTTTTCCTCCCATCGTCTTGTAAGTATGGTAGAAGAGAATATTCACCGAACTTCGGTGTCGATTAGAATTAGGTTGATCGATGAAGAAGCTTCGCCTCATCATCTTCTCCATCGATTGGTTTCGGGTTAATCTCTAGTTTCACAACCAACGGTCTATCGTGTGTTTCTCTTCCTTTTGGTACTTCATCCGCAGAGAAAGAAATAGTCTTCACTGCCACTTTTCTAATCAAGTCGTTTCGCTGCATCTCATTATTTCTTTATCATTAGCATCTCTCGCAAAGACTCTACCGAGCACGTTGTCATGAAAATCTTCGATTGTGCGACAGAGTGGACGCATAGAGTTGAGTTCAAATTTCTAGCTTTTGTTCCAACTTCTATAACAAATGTTTCCTTTCCTTTTCCGACTTTGTGCTCGTGCATCTCTCGGGTGGTGGTGGTAATAACCGGCCTGTTTCTTCTCCCTTAGAAAGTGATTTAGCTTCCCCGATCAATCATCCCGAGAATAATTCTCTTTATGTTTCTACAATCGTTTGTCGATGTCCATGGAAGCGATGGTAAGAACAAAACTCATGACTTCTATCGCCCGGTGGTGGTTCCATTCCCACGTTCCAAGGCCGGGTACGTTTTCCATCACAAGTATAGCTTCCCAGATCTTTTTCAACACTAGCATTCGGGGGGGCATCCTAATCTCTTCCCACACTATTCTGCGACTTCTCGTCCTCCACGGTTATTTTGCCTTCGTCCACCATAAGTTTCTTGCACATGATCTAGCCTCTGAATCTTATTATTGTTGTTACGGTTGTAATAGTTCCTTTCGTTCAAACTCTTCTTGATCATGGCTTCCCATAGCTACTATCTTCTCTTCGTCCTCCTCGACCTTCCTTGCTTGCTGTCCCTGCGAAGTGCTCGCCACTTGTATTTATGAATTGAGGTAACAAGCTTGCGTTAAAGATTCGAGTTTGTGTTCGCGACCGGATAAGAATTCATTTCATTCTCGTCTTTTTCTTCTAAGGCAATATATTCTTCCCTGTAATTCTCGCAGCTTCCGCCATCGTGATTGTATTTTTGATTCTAAAAATTTGAATGTATAACAAGTTAGTCGCTAAGAGAGCATTCACAAATGAGAGTATGAGATATCTTTCCTCAACCCGCCCCGCCATTTCGCTACACATGGTCCTCCATCTTATTGTCAATCGCCTTAAGCTAGCCAACCCTTTGTTTCAACTCCGAATACATCTTCAATACTCGGTCGCGAAGAGTTGTTACTTATGTATGCTCCCGTGAATGTGGCTTGTAAATGGTTAAATGATGTGATTGTGTTCTTGGTAGACCTTCAAACCACTTTAGTGCTTCTCCTATTAAGCTTGACGCGAAATATTTGCACAATATGGCATCATGATTCTCCCATTGTAACATACATCTCATATAAGCCTTAATATGTTGTATCGCATGTGTTGTTCCATCAAAGATGTTGGTTAATGCAGGTAGATTGCACTTAGGAGGTATTCCTCCCATCCGTATTTCTAGCGTGAAGGGATTCTTCGGCTTCGCGCATGGCTTCGTCTAACCTGTCTCCTTCCTCCTTCCCTTCTACTATTCAAGAATCCTCTCATTTTCGGTTCTCTTAAGATTTGTTCATTTGCCTCTAATTTGATTCTCACGGTCTTTTTAGCTCGCTTCTCTCCTTCTTCGCTCGTGTCTATTTTGACCTTCCCGCTCGTTATTTTCTCCTCTTCTTTCCCCGCGACGCTCTTCTTCGTCTCTTTTCACACCCGCACGCCGTTATATCGGTTGTTCTCTTCTTGGTTGCCTCTCAGCTCTCATCATCTGCACCTCTCATATTCTCGTTAATATTTCTATTGGTACGATTTTGTTCCCTCCTTCTCTCGTTGTCATGGTTATCTCGGGATTGCTTCTTCCATCTCTTGATTTTCCATTTCTGCTCTTATTCTTTCTCTTTCGCGAGCTAGTCGCGCTTGTTCAATGTAGTGTCTCTCAATGTCATCCTCGATCTCTCGGTTTCTTCTCAATTCTTCTCTCCCGCAAGATTATTCTCCCTTCAAATTTGGGTCATTCGGTTCTTGGAGTTGCATGTTTCCTTGATTTTCCCTATTCCGCTCATTTTGAAGATTTTCGGGCTGAGGAATATAACGATCTTCTATTTCCCCACTTCTCTCGCCATGCTCTGTATTCGGATTTTGTGTTTCTTCCTGCAGACTTTCTGTTGGTAGAACTCTCCTTCTTTCTTCTCTATTCGATCTTGAACTTGATCTCACGCTACTTCTAGATCTCCTACTTTGCAATCTCATATTTTCCATCCTCAATTCATGATTTTGTCTTGTCAAGTTTGCTCGCTCCTCTCGCTTCTAATCGTCTCTCTTCGTGTATTGTTTGTCTCAATCTTTCTAACGTCGCCATTTCTTCGTTTCTGGATTCATTTCTCCATTCATCCCTTGCTCTCCTTGTCCATTGTTCACCGTGTTGCTCCTCTTCTCTCTCGTCTTCATAATCAGATCTCCAAGTGTGCACACTTACTCTATCATAATCCACACTAGTGTTTGCTACTGGGGAGATCGGTGGTTGATTTTGATCTTCTCCGTCATTTCTCATATTCATCCTTGACGATTCTCCTGCTTCATTCCTCCTTTCTCCAGCAAGTCTCCCACTTCTTCTCACAATCGTTGGTTGCCCTTGTACATTTCTTCTTCTAGCCATTTTTCTTTTCTACTGAATTCTTGAGTATCACTCCAAATCTTTTCTCTATTAATCCAAATTCCTTTCGATTGCTGCGTCAATCCCTGCTCATCCCTGTTTCTAGCGCATATGTAGTAGCAGGATTTCCCACACTACACCCCTTACTCGATTTTGCTTAATTAGCCTATTGAAAGATGTAAGATCAAGAATATTTATTGATTGAATCCATGAATTCTTTACACAAGAAAATAGAATTACACTTAGAAATTAAAACACTCTTAAACTTTCTCTCTCCTAATGACTTGCACAACCATTCCAAAAAGATCTCTCCTCACCAGACTCATTTAGCCCTTTATATAGGGTAATACATAGTGGATGACAGCTAAGCTATCCTTTATTTTTCTTGAATGTCCTGCGAAGTGTCGCAAGTGCACAAACATTCGTTCTCGCGACACTCCTTAACCTCGCCAAGTTTTATGTCTCCTTTATGTTTTGCTTGTCGTTATTCATTCGTCGTTTATTTTAGCTTCCGATGCCCTCGCGACATCGTTGTTTATTAACCCCGCGAGCCCTGTACGTTGCGATATTATGATCCTACAAGATTCCTTCAGAATATTCTCTGAAACCTTAAACAAACCCTATTCTGGCATATTGTATGCGTACCTTGGCTCTGAGATCGAAACCTGGTCGGGGAGTGGACTACTATAATTCTAAACTTGGTAAGAACGATGAATCCATCCATTTACAAGTAAGATTCTTTCGAATATTCCCGAAACCTTAAACAAACCCTATTTCGGCATATTGTATGCGTACCTTGGCTCCGAGATCAAAAACGGGTGGGAGTGGACACTATAAATCGGAAACTTGGTAAGAAGATGAATCCATCCATTTACAAGTAAGATTCCTTTGGAATATTCCCCAAACCTTAAACAAACCCTATTCGGCATATTGTATGCGTACCTTGGCTCCGAGATCGAAACCTGGTCGAGAGTGGACTACTATAATTGAAACTTGGTAAGAACGATGAATCCTTCCATTTACAGGTAAGATTCCTTCGGAATATTCTCTTCCGAAACCTTAAACTAACCCTATTCGGCATATTGATGCGCATTGGCTCCGAGATAGAAACTTGCCGTGAGTGGACAACTATAAGTCTAAACTTGTAAGAACGATGAATTCATCCATTTACAGGTAAGATTCCTTCAGAATATTCTCTCAAACCTTAAACAAACCCTATTCTCGGGGCATATTGTATGCGTTCTTGGCTCGAGATCGAAACCTGCCTGGGAGTGGACTACTATAATTTCGCAAAACTTGGTAAGAACGATGAATCCATCCATTTACAAGTAAGATTATTTTTTCAATATTCTCTAAACCTTAAACAAACCCTATTCTCGCATATTGTATGCTTACCTTGGCTCCGAGATCAAAACTCAGTGAGGGACTACTATAAGTGAAACTTGGTAAGAAGATGAATCCATCCGTTTACAAGTAAGATTCCTTTGGAATATTCCCAAACCTTAAACAAACCCTATTCCGGCAGCTAGTGTATGAACCAAGATCGAAACTCGGCCGTGAGTGGACTACTATAAGTCTAAACTTCGTAAGAACGATGAATCCATCCATTTACGTGTAAGATTCCTTTGGAATATTCTCCAAACATTAAACAAACCCTATTCTCGCATATTGTATGCAAACCCCGGCTCCGAGATCGAAACCCGGCCGTGAGTGGACTACTATAAGTCGGAAACTTGGTAAGAACGATGAATCCATCCATTTATGTAAGATTCCTTTGGAATATTCTCTCAAACATTAAACAAACCCTATTCGCATATTGTATGCAAACCATTGGCTCCGGATCGAAACCCGGCCGTGAGTTGACTACTATAAGTCGAAAACTTCGTAAGAACGATGAATCCATCCATTTACAAGTAAGATTCCTTTGGAATATTCCCGAAACATTAAACAAACCCTATTCGGCATATTGTATGCAAAGCTTGGCTCGAGATCGAAACCCGGGCCGTGAGTGGACTACTATAAGTCTGAAACTTGGTAAGAACGATGAATCCATCCATTTACAAGTAAGATTCCTTTGGAATATTCCCCAAACATTAAACAAACCCTATTCTCGGGCATATTGTATGCAAACCTTGGCTCCGAGATCGAAACCCGGGCTGTGAGTGGACTACTATAATTCGGAAACTTGGAAGAACGATGAATCCATCCATTTACAAGTAAGATTCCTTTAGAATATTCCCCAAACCTTAAACAAACCCTCTTCCGTCATATTGTATGCAAACCATGGCTCCGAGATCGAAACCCGGGTGGAGTGGACTACTATAATTGAAACTTGGTAAGAACGATGAATCCATCCATTTACAATTAAGATTCCTTGAATATTCTCGAAACCTTAAACAAACCCTATTCTCGGCATATTGTATGCATACCATGGCTCCGAGATCGAAACCCGGTTGGGAGTGGACTACTATAAGTCGGAAACTTGGTAAGAACAATGAAATCCATCCATTTACTGGTAAGATTCCTTTGGAATATTCCACGAAACCTTAAACAAACCCTATTCTGGCATATTGTATGCGTACCTTGGCTACGAGATCGAAACCTGGTTGGGAGTGGACTACTATAAGTCGGAAACTTGGTAAGAACGATGAAATCCATCCATTTACAGGTAAGATTCCTTTGGAATATTCCCCGAAACATTAAACAAACCCTATTCTGGCATATTGTATGCAAACCTTGGCTCCGAGATCGAAACCTGGCCGTGAGTGGACTACTATAAGTCAGAAACTTCGTAAGAACGATGAATCCATCCATTTACCAAGTAAGATTCCTTTAGAATATTCCCGAAACATTAAACAAACCCTATTCTGGCATATTCTATGCATACCTTGGCTCCGAGATCGAAACCTGGCCGGGAGTGGACTATTATAAGTACGAAATTTCATAAGAACGATGAAATCCATCCATTTACAGTAAGATTCCTTTGGAATATTCTCTAAAACCTTAAACAAACCCTCTTCGGCATATTGTATGTGTACCTTGGCTCCGAGATCGAAACCGGTCCGGGAGTGGACTACTATAAGTCAAAACTTGGTAAGAACGATGAATCCATCCATTTACAATTAAGATTCCTTTGAGTATTCCTCCGAAACCTTAAACAAACCCTATTCTGGCCTATTGTATGCATACCATGGCTCCGAGATCGAAACCTGGTTGGGAGTGGACTACTATAAGTCGGAAACTTCGTAAGAACGATGAATCCATCCATTTACAGGTAAGATTCCTTTGGAATATTCCCCTAAACCTTAAACAAACCCTATTCTGGCATATTGTATGCAAACCTTGGCTACGAGATCGAAACCTAGCGGGAGTGGACTACTATAATTCGAAGAACTTGGTAAGAACGATGAATCCATCCATTTACAAGTAAGATTCCTTCCGGAATATTCTCAGAAACCTTAAACAAACCCTTTCTCATGGGCATATTGTATGCGTACATTGGCTTCGAGATCGAAAATGGCGTCGAGTGGACTATTATAAGTACGAAATTTCATAAGAACGATGAAATCCATCCATTTACAGGTAAGATTCCTTTGGAATATTCTCTAAAACCTTAAACAAACCCTCTTCTGGCATATTGTATGCGTACCTTGGCTCCGAGATCGAAAACGGTCGGAGTGGACTACTATAAATCTCGAAAACTTGGTAAGAACGATGAATCCATCCATTTACAATTAAGATTCCTTTGGAATATTCTCTCAAACCTTAAACAAACCCTATTCTCGCATATTGTATGCATACCATGGCTCCGAGATCGAAACTTGTCCATGGAGTGGACTACTATAAGTCGAAACTTGGTAAGAATGATGAATCCATCCATTTACGGGTAAGATTCATTTGGAATATTCCCGAAACCTTAAACAAACCTCATTCCGGCATATTGTCGCGTACGTTGGCCCGAGATCGAAACTCGGCCGTGATTGGAATACTATAAGTACGAAATTTCATAAGAACAATGAAATCCATCCATTTACAGGTAAGATTCCTTTGGAATATTCTCCGAAACCTTAAACAAACCATATTCGGGGATATTGTACGCATATCATTGGCTCCGAGATCGAAACCCGGCCGTGAGTGGACTACTAATCCGAAAGTCGATTAACGATGAATCCAACCATTTACTGGTAAGATTCCATGGGAATATTCTCAGAAACCTTAAACACACACAAATTCGTCAATTGAGAAAAACCCTGCACCGAGATTGAAACTTGGCCATGAGCGGACTACTATAAGTTGAAAGTTCGCAAAGACGATGAATCCACCCATTTACGGGTAAGATTCCATGGGAATATTCTAAACATTAAACACACACAAATTTGTCTACTTGAGAAACAAACCGGCTCCGAGATCGAAAACCACCAAGGTCGACTACTATATAAGTCCGAAAGTTCGCAAAGACAATGAATACAACCATTTACGGGTAAGATTCCAAGGGAATATTCTCAAACCTTAAACACACACAAATTCATCCACTTTCAGAAAGAAAACCGGCTCCCGGATCGAAACCTGGCCATGAGCGGACAACTATAAGTCCGAAAGTTCGCAAAGACGATTAATCCAACCATTTACGGGTAAGATTCCATGGAATATTCTCAAAACCTTAAACACACACAAATTCATCAATTTCGAGAAAAAACTTGCACCGGGATCTAAACTTGGCCATGAGCGGACTACTATAAGTCCGAAAGTTTGCAAAGACGATGAATCCACCCATTTATGGGTAAGATTCCATGGGAATATTCTCAAACCTTAAACACACACAAATTTGTCTACTTCGAGAAAGAAACCGGCTCCGAGATCGAAACTTGGAATAGTGATGACAATTTTTTTTTAAGTGAGAAAAATTTAGAAGTGAGAAATTTTTAACAGTATGAATAAAATTTAGTGTAGTGAGAAAAATTTAGCATAAGTGTTTATACCTCAACGACAACTCTTATAAAGGTTGTCAATAGCGATGAAAAGAAAATTTAGCGTATGAGAAAAATTTAGCAAAAGTGAGAAGTTTTTTGCGTAGTGAATAAAATTTAGCGAAGTGGGATTTTTTTTGCGGAAGTGAGAAAAATTTAGCTAGAAGTGTTTATACCTTTACGACGACTCTTAAGGGGGTTGTAGAAGGTCTATTTATCCTTTTTCTTCTTATCTTTTCCATCTCCCATCATAACCATCCATTTACATCATAACCGTTCATTTATTTCTTCTCCTTAACATGTTTTTTCCTTTATCACTTTTTTATAAAAGTAAATGTCAAATATAAGGGACATGCATGTAAATGTGGAAGGGTGATTGAAATCCAAGTCTTAGACAGAGGAGGTTCAGGGTTCGATTCACCTTAGCCTCATTTTTTTTCAAAGTCAATTTATCATTTACAACTCTTGTAAAGGTTGTGAATGTTGATTAAAAGAAAAAGCACAAATCTACCAAGATTGTGAATCCCGGCACGATGGTTGACGTCTTGTACTAACACCTAGTAAGCTTGGGTTCGATTCTCTACAAGAACATTTTTCAATTTTTTTTTTTCTTATCTTCAACGACTCTTATTAGTGTTGTTTTAAAATCATTCACTACCTTTAGGATGTGAGTTGTAAATTCTAAAGGTGGTCACTTCTCTCTACAACCCTTTTCACACAACAAGTTGTGGTTCGATTCTAAATCACTACTCTTAGGAACTCGTTGGCCCTAAGAGTTGGACATATTTTACTTTGACAACGCTTTTGTTGGAAAAAGTTGTAAAACATACTACATTTTACAACTTTTAATTTACGAGTTGTCAATCTACAGTTATAGATTACTAATTTTTCCGTAGTGCGGGCCATTCATCAAGAAAAGATTACTATTTTGAGTTACCCATAGAATTTTGGTTGCATGAAAAAGATGCGGGGATTGAGAAATATACCATCCATTTACACAATCACAAAGAAATTTTAAACGAATAAATTTTTAGGCACAAGTTGAGTTGGCCACTTTTTCTAGAAACAAACACCCCCTGTGTATGAAAACATAATCCACACCGTCTATGCTAGACATCTCGGTCAGGAACCACGGTCAGGTATAGGGTTACGTGTTGTCCATTCAATCAAATAGTGAAAACAAATCAACGATTGCAATAAAACCTAATATGAACGGGCAGGTATCCACATCCCTTATAAGTAGGAAAGATTTTCCCCATTATCTTTACCCTCCGCCATCTCTATGAACTCTCAAAAACAAAATCAGATCTGAAATCTCTGTTTCTATGATTATCAAAATCATCACAACCAAATCATGACCGGTTTAAACATCTTCGACAACAACAAGATAAATACAAAGATAATGATTTCTCCTCTCAAGATAGTAAAACAATTGTGCATCATGCATTTCTTTCCCATCACTCCGTAAATTATCAAATTTCTACACAATAGTGTGTAAGGTCAAGGCAAAAGTGGAAACTTTAGATGCATTTTGAACTATGTTAACGAAATTTAGGGATTGGAGAAGCTGCGTGAGTCAAATCAAGTGACATTTGATTTGAAGAAGTGTTTGCATTTTCAATTGTTGCATTATTTTTTATTTTTTTTTCCTTTTCGATGAGAAATTTTGTATTACAATTAAAAGTTGCCTTCATTGTTATAATCTAATGAAGCTACAGAAATTGTTTGTATCTATAATATTCCATACATCTACTCTGGATTTCCATCCTAAAATTTATCCATTTTTAATATAAATCTTCTCCTGAAAGTGCTGATTTCCAATTCATAAAAATCAATATGTAGATCTACAAAGTTGTGCTCAGAATTTCTGTACATAACTTTTTTGTAACATAAATCATGAGCCAACGGCTCCTTTATCATATGTAGTTGGGATAAATCTCACAACTACACCCTAATCAAAATCTATAGAACAGTCTAAGTTAAATCCATGGAAATCACAAGAACATTCATTAATATTTATGAATTTGATACAAAAATTAAGAAGAACTCTAACTTGGGAAGCAAATAATCTCTCTTCTAAAAAAGCTCTCCCTCACACTGGCTTACTTTAACCCCTTTTTTATAAAAGATTTCTTTTATTTACTCGTATTCTGTATAAGTTTGTTTTTCTCTTAATATTTTGATCAAAATGTGAGCTCAAAACCCCCTAACAGGTGTTTGAAATTGTGGCTGAGAAATGAGTGTTCGTAGGGGTTTGATGATGGGTCGAACTGTATATTAATAGACAAGAAATCTAGACCGTTGGATTTCATATTTTCTCATCGAGTAAATTAGTGTTTGGGTAGTAAATTTTGGTATGTCTTTGAGTTTGGGTCTTAAATTTGTCCGTTTTAGTGTTTAGGTCATTGACCCGTTAGACAAACAAAGTTAACTGACGATTTGGTCAAACTGTTTATTGTACTCTGTTAAGGAGATTTTGATTCCTAAATCTCATCCAAAACTTGGTTCTTCTCACAATCTCCTCGTCATATCTATCACAATCAGAGTTTTGCAGGCTAGGCGTTCATTTTTATTCTTGCAAAACCATTTCCATCTTTTCCTTCATATTCATACTGCTCCATATTTAAACCTCGATCCGAACAAAAACCCCAGTTTCCTCGATCAAAACCAAATCGATTATGAACACCTTCATGGTTACAATATGAAAGCCCTAAAAAGAAAACGATAATGGTGATGTTATTCATTTTCAATATGAAAGCCATAAGAAGATAGGTGATGCTAATGGTTTTGAGTTTAGACGTGATTCTGAATCACAGTTCAAGTTCTTGCCTTAGGAATTAATTTTCTCGTATCAAATTTCTCTCCTCGTGTTTATCTTTTGCTGGGTCCGATTGACCTTATATCACTTTGAATGCGTTTACAATTTCTTTATCATATCCAGTAACACTTCACGTCTTCACCCAACTTTGAATCACTTCTCTTGACTCTTGGTAAGTACGTTAATCAAAAAAGTTAATCGACCCAAATCCTCCCTTACCGTAAACAAGCTAGTTAATGGTGGTGGCCGGTGCTAATCAAGTAGAGAAACTCACGACCCGCTGATAACTGAGATGGGTGGGGACACTTCTTTACTTTTTCGATCTAGACCGTTAAAATCTAAAATCTTATAGAGAGTTTGGGAATGGTCAACATGTTTGACTATAATGCAGCGGTGACTAACGGTCAACGACCCAAACACTAAAACTGACAAACTTAGGACCCAAATTCAAAGACATACCAAAATCAAAGACCCAAACACTAAGTTACTCTTTCTCATCCGTTGGATATGCTTTGATGGATTTTTGTCAACAAGTGCGACTCACGTGCTGAGGGAGAATAACGGCGTTAGATAAATAGAAATTAATTTTAAAATAAAATAAAGTTAACCATCAAGATGGTCAACGACGGTTCTGGGATCCAATCTCTAGTTTAAAACTTTCTGGGAACCTAACGCTATTCTGGTCACATTTTTGAGACTCAAAGCCAAAATATCTTTTTTTTTTTTTCCTTCTTGTTGGTCCTTTGATGGCATCACTATTTAAAATAAATTTGTCTTTTTCGCGTCAAAAAAAATATAAGGAAAACAAAAACACTTGCTCAAAAACTAAGAAGCACCAACAGCAACATCCAAATGATCGACTAAAGTTTGGGAAAATGTTTGCCCATTTTCCCAAACATGGTAAAAGAAAGTGGATTATGAGGATTCTTTCCGGGTTAATGGATCGAAGAGTTAGGTCTCAGGCCCATTTTGGAGCTAACTTAGGGTTCACCATGTTCTCCACTATATATATATATATGGATGACGTCCTTCTTCGTTTAGGGCACACACACACTACTGCATCTAAACTAAACCTTGAGCTCAACTCCGCCGTTTCTAACATTTGCTCAGTCTCTCTGATCTACAATATCATCCAAATTATTCTTCTGTGTTGAAATAGAGAAAGAATGATGTATGAATTAAATTTTGAAGCTTTACATATAGGCTAGTGGGTGGTAGACACAATCGATCAATCACACATCACAATGATTTCTCCTCTCAAAATTAAGTGGATATCTATCAGATCATGAGTTTATTAGGGATCAGTTTGACTTGAAGGAAGATATGATATCCACCTTGAATAGCTGCTTGCATTTTGTACTGCATGCTTATCTGGTATTCCATATTTTCTACTGTGAGAAAGCAAGGGGTCAAGCAATGTAATCGAATACAAACAAATGATCATAACAGTGTAACAGAACGGGGAGGTATAAATTCTAATGTAAATTGAACATGTGAAATGTTGGTGTTTGAGATTCCAAGCACATCTATGTAATTCTAAATTTTTATCTCCTAATTTAATCAACTGTTGTTTGTGTCTAAATTCTAATGTAAATTCCTTGGAAAAGGTTGTTCTGCCATTCATACAGATGGCATCTAAATTGGAATTCCGTGCTTGAAAATTTCTATGGTTGGCCTACATGAAGACGACGTTGATACCTAACGCACAACATTGTCTTGTAAAAGACCGGATTCTCCTTTAGTTTGGACAACAACCTTTGCCTTATATGAGTGATTGCACACCCATTATTTCGTTTGGCACCTTCGATGAAAGGCCCGAGTTGTTGATTGACAACATGAAAACCACAATTACCATCCGGAGGAACGTCGTCGGTGGATATAACGTATTATCTATTGTGTAGAGGTAGCTCATTAAAATAGCCTTTATTTGGAACCTCAAGCTTCACATCTAGGGAAGATGGTTGGATGGGGCACATTGGAGACTTAAGCTTCACGTCGCCGGAAGATGGTTGGCTTGGTTGTGATGGACACATCAGACCCTTTTTCTTCAAAACTCGCTCACTTGTTTCGCCTTTATCCTAAATACTCCTACCCTGTTTCTTGGTTTTCTCCAAGTACATTGCTGCGATATACTCATGGCCACAAGGATCTCTAGTATTTTCATTTTCCTCACTTTTTTTCTTACGTAACACCTTTGCATATTCTCTTAGTTGCTTTTTAGTTTCTTTTTTGATTGATCTACCTTTGCGTTTGCCTTTTGCCAGTTCATAGAAATTCTCTTGCGTTTCTGGATATATGATTTTCCTCATGTCATCCCAAAACATTTGTTTTTGGAGCTTGTTCATGCCACGATACATCTCTAGTACGGTTCTACCCATTTCGTTATCACCAAAATCTTATTCGGTTTCTTCTCCCTTTGGCGGAGGGATGAAACTTAGATGCTTCCAAAATGGATCAATATCGCTTAAAGGGATTACGCCATGCTCGTAGTTGATTATCATATGGCGACAAGGGAGTCTCATAGAATTCTTCATGTTACATACACACACCTCATCCGCCGTGGTTTCCCACTTATCCGGCAACTCGACTTTTATAGTCAACAACTTCATACATTGCCGAGATACGTTGTAATGGATTCCCTTGAACAATGGGTGGTCGGAATATTTTTCCTTCATTTTGAATATACGGCTTTTTGGAACTTCTATTTAATTCTATCAATGTTGCGCTTGAAGCAATTTTCCATAGCATTCCACACAGTTACGAAATTATCAACACATTCCAAAGAGATTCTTCTTCAACCGGTGGTAAGCCGACTCTACTAAACTTGTCGCTTGATTTCTCAAGTGTTTATATTGGTTGGTATAGGCATTAACAAACCTCTCTTTGTGTGGTTCCAACCATTGGCGAAGAACATACGATACAACATCGGGGTAATCGGGAGTATCCCAATGTGCAATAAACTCCGCAAGATTTAGATAATACTCTTCCTCGCTAAGGGACTAACACAATGATTCCCATTCACCGTTGAATGCAAGCCATTTAGCGAAATTTATATCGTATTTTTTTTTAACTTCCTCTTTTGCATCCGCTCGTTCATGTTCTGGTAGCATCTTAATTTCTTCATATCCTTTTTTGTTGGGTGGACAAATTATTGGCTTGCACCTATTCATCAAATTACACCATATATGGAACGTACAAACCATATTATGTGATAGTGGGAACACTTCCTCTATTGCATTCATCAATGCGACATCATTATCCGTCACTATAACCCCGAGAATATCATCACCTCGGAAGATTGCCTCAACTTGTTGTAGTTCCCAAATGTAACTAGGTTCTTGCTCGTCTCTTAAGAAACAAAAGGCCATGGTAAAATGTGATTTCGTCGAAGTACGCCCAACAATATTGAACAGTGGCATCTCGTACTTGTTCGTCTTATAAGTGCAATCTATTATTAGAAATTCATGAAAGCATTGAGCCAATTGAAAACTAGTTGGATGCGCAATGAATATTTGTGTTATCTCTCCGTCCGAATCCATATCCTTTTGAACCGTGTAGTCTTTCTCTTTAGCCAAAAAAAAAACAATTGTTGCATCACTTGTCTATCTCTCCATTCCTTCTTTCTAATTGTCTCAATTGCATTGTAAATGGTAAACAAAGATGAGTGGTTATCCTTGTTATCCTCCTTTAGCATTTGGAGCATTTGAACCGGTGAAAGAGCCATTTTCCTCATATTAGCTACCTTGTCAATCTCTTGAGGAGTTAGCTTGGCCGCCATGAAACGTCCTTCAAGATGCTCCGGACGAGGGTGGTTATGACGACCATCCATAACCTTGTAGACAACCCATCCCTTCAATTCTTCATTGTAATTAAATGCAAGCTTGAATGGGCATTTAATCTTCTTTGAGAAAGTTTTGTTTTTCCTATTGAGGAAGGATCCATGGACACTCTTAGATAGACAAGGTCGGACAAGATTTACACCATTTTCTCCGCAAAACCCAAACGATAATGAATTTAAGTCTAATATTTTGATGGTATATTCTTTTTATAGGACTCTACATTCCTACAAAAAATTTGCACAATTCGAGATGTATAAAACCACCATCTACCCCTTTGAATATCAGCCGTTCAAAATTAACGGTTGACATTAAGATCAATAGATGGTCAGGTTTGCTATTTCGAATTGCATTCATTTTTGGTGGGAATGTAAAGTCTGATAATAGGAACATGTCAATAAAGTATAAGACTTAAATTCATTGTCGTTTGAGTTTTCCGGAGAAAATAGCGTAAATCTTGTCCGACCTTGTCCATTTAATCTTCTTTGAGAAAGTTTTGTTTTTCCTATTTGTCTTTCCTTTATAAACATAACGCTTTCTCTTGTGGATTTTATCGGGATCACCGCTTCTCTCACAAACCATTTCAAAGCGAGTATTGCTTTGTCTCCCATTCAATACTAATACGCACATGTCTTTTTGTGCATGTTGTCTAGCCCAGCATCTTCCGGATTTTTGAATACCAAGTCATTCATGTAGTGATGGGATGTGTCATCGTACAAAATACCAACTAGGGAAGGTTGGTTTAGCATTGGTTCTATTGGATCACATGGAACCTACAAGTAATAGCACAACGTCAATACCATAAACAAGAAACACTTACAAGTTCGGTAACTAATAATGGAGCAACAACTATTTTTGGTTAGAAAACTCTTCTTCTCAATTTTGAGAAAAATCTACATCCGTCCGAGGAAAAGGTATCGATTTACTTTTTTTGATCTCTTTTCTTCTTTATACTATTCACTGCTCTTCTTTATATTACATTTCTCATCACATAGAATGCCTCATTAACAGTCGGCCAAATATTCATGCTATTAAGTTATGTGGATTCTCTATTGAGGGAGTGGAAGAACCTCTTATTGAAATTTTCATGTCTTGCCCGAACATAAACCTCTCCTTTTTTCTTGACCATGTGACATATTGCTATTCCTTGCACAAATTTAATTATTTGTAAAGGTAAAAACCTCTTATAAAGGCAACAAGAATCTTGTGACCTCTTTTTCTTCCAAAATGGTTGAAGAGTGGCATTCTAGATTCTAGTAACAATACACATTCACCTCAGTAACAGTTTTTTCACTTAAGTGGAGCCAAAAGTGATCAGGCATATTGGGGGCGTGTAATCCAAGGCCTAGGCTAAAGCCCAAGGAAAAGTTAGACTTGAAGGACATTTTGGTAATTTACTTCTTGGCTGTCTATAACAAAAAAAAAACCTAGACTCTGCTGTTGTTGTATTGGAATTAAGAAATAGAGAGTGAATGTGGAGAAGAGAGAACAGACCGACGGCGCTTCATATCTTAAAGTCACAGAAGAACCGAATCTCTTAGAAAATCTGATCACAGATGGGTTTTTGTCATGCCATAATCGGTTTGTATGCAAAGCATTACGCATCCCTTGGAAGATTAAACCACACAATAGATAGCACGATGATATTTCCTCTCATTTCATGGCTTGGTTCATAATGGGGGTCTACTCCAAGTGAAATAAAAAGACTTCATATCACATATGGTAACCCTCTTACCGGCCTGCAAAAATAATTCATGATTTGGAGCCGTTGATAGTGCTAAAGACAGAAACCCAGAAAGTTTCGAGATGAACAGAGGGGACGATGTGATATGCTCGATTACACACGATGTGGATATTTAAGAAGATCAACGGAGACTCATTTTCTGATGATCAAGACATTAAAGAGTTGCTATGTTCCTTCTTCCTTTGTGAATTTTATTGTATAATTTTTTTCCTACTGGCTAGTTTTGATTTTTGTCTTTTTCTCGTGAGTTATAATAATAACAACCAATTCCAGTATCAACAGAGCTCATGATTTGGAGCTGTTTTTTGTTTTTCAATTTTATAATTATTTTCGGGTTTTGAGTTCTCACTATTCCCGTATCAACAGCTCATGATCTGTAAAGAATTGCTGGTATAATTTGTGAAATCCGGAAATGTCATTAATCAATTGCAGAACCACATGGCGATGAAGTTATGCGCTAGAAAATTTTGGGTGTCATGTTATGTTAGAGAGTATTTGAGTCTTTCACACTTTCGGCACTTGGCTCAATAATGATACCGTTTGGTATCTCAGGCCTTGCGAATTGCTGGATTTAGCAACGGAAATCGGTGTTGACAAGGGAGCTAGTCCGTAACTTAGTGGAGGTAATGAATATCCTGATCCCATTTTGTAATGAATAACTTAGTGGAGGTAATCTGAAAAGTCATGTTTAATGGTACCTAACTTTGCCCCGTTCACCTTTCCGACCTCAATTTCTATCAACGTATCTATAGTTACAGGAATTTTATAGGAAGCACACCAATACGAGCACTAGCATAACTATTCACTCAAAATTCTTTGAAGGAAAATAATCTCAAATAGTGGGTTAAGAAATGAATCTAAATTGACCAGATATGGATAGCCTAAACTGAAATTGCACTGATTTTGAATGGAATGTCAATCAATGATTAAATGATAATCATATCCGATAAATAATTTCACAACATAGTAAATAAAACTAGATATATGAATAAAAGATGTTAATAAGCATGAATAACTGAGTAATCGTTAGTTTGGAACTGCTATTGATAAATTTCATAACCTCATGCGGCGATGTTACACCTTAGAAACTTTTGAATGCTAGGAACATGACATAGTATTAACAAGAGTGGTAGTAACTATTTTCTGGTCACATTCATAACATTAGATTCTTATGCGTAAAATAATTGTGATCAAGATTGTCTGACCTTACCTTTTGGATTAAGCAACATTAGATTCTCATTTATTTTTTTCAGCATCCTTCTTTTGTGATCAAGTATTTATACTATAGAAACGCAAAATGTACCTTGTTACTTTGTTTAATTGTGTAATGTTTAGCTTAAAATAATTTCCAGTGGGTATGTTGTTTGTTTAGTCTTTTCTCCTTGGCATTATCAGGTATCATTTGAATTGCAGAACCCTTAAGTGATGTTGTTGCACCAATAAACTATGTCTGCAGGATGGAGGATGAGAACAACTTATAGAGCATGTTTATAGACTGATGTCGAACCAAGAGTAATTTTCAAAACTCTGCAATAACTTTTCAGACCTCAGAGGGTTGTGCATGCAAGAATTTAAAGGAAAAAAGAATAGGGAAGTCAATCTTACTCTAGAGTTGTAGAGGGAGATGGTGAAATGGGCCATCCATCATCCACTCCTCCCCATTAGCCTCTGTAAAAGGTCCTTCGTTCAAAAGAGACCTTAATTTCCAACGTATCCTTTTACTTCCCAAAGATGGTCTTTTAACATGAGATGTTGCTATTGGAACTTGTTGCTTGCATTTGGTTTGCCTCTTGGAACTTCTGAGTGCAAGAAAAACTCGCTTATATGCAATTGGATATAGTAGTGTCAATTAGTAGGTTACATGTTTAATGCAACAAGAACAGAAAGTTCTTGGAAAATGGGTACTCAGAGGATGTATTCAGAGAACAGAGAAGAAGGTTGTCTAACAGGAGCTTTAACACCTAGCGATTCTTACCAATCCTGGTATAAAGCATTATAAATTTTTTCATAGTATTATTAACTTACCAATCTTGGTTAACTTACCCTA